>ML777103.1:219336-251558 GCA_009831015.1 Picea engelmannii | reverse complement strand
TGGAATGGAACCTTGGTCGTAGATCTGGGCACGCAGATTCTGGCCGCCTAGATTTGTCCACTCCTTAACAAATGCGCATTTGCATCCCAAACTTAGGATAAGTGGGTTTGTCAACCCACTTCTTTGCATTTTCCACTCCAAGGCCCAAACCAATGAGGAAAACACCCCATACAAGAAATAGTGATAGCATTAGGCTCCATGGGGGATAGAGTCATCCCTGTGATGCTCTAATAACTCATTTTGTAGTTCCAGTCGCCTTTATGTTGGGCTATGGAGTCAAGATCAAAACACTCTGCTGAAAATATAGGCCGAAAAAGTACAAGCAAAACAAAATAAACATACATGCTCGAAATATCTTATTTATGTACAGTCCTAAACTAGTAAAATCCTTTACATGGGGCTAGGTGAAAGAAAATTTCCACCATAGCCAATCAAGTAACTTCCTGAATGGAAGTTCCTTCAATTTGTCAGTGATGGATAAAAGACGATGTAACCACGACATCAGAATGGTTACATCCTTTGGTTCATCTCTAAGGGTTGTCGTGGAGATGAAAATGGGCGGCTCCAAGATATGAAGGAAATGCCACTCCATGTACTCATTGACAGTCTCATAGAATGAGTGGCAAATCCTAGAAAATGGGCGATAGACAACCTCCTCTGCTACACAGTTGTTCATGTGTGGTTGAATTTCTTTGGTAAGCACAGGTGGGTGGACAACTGACGTAGGCTGACAATTCTCAGGCGGTGGCTGCTCGCTGACTGGCTCTGGACAAAAGGCAAACTGCTCCTCTGGTTCTTTTGGTTCTTCTTCTTGGCTCTCCCAAGGGTCAAATTCATAATGGTCATAAACAGGGCCTGTGGAAAAGCTCTTCTCTTCCTTGTACTTCTCAGCGTCTTCTGAAGGACTGGGATGGATGATTTCCTCATGATACTTTTCTTTAGTGAACAAAGGATAAGGCTCTATGGTTTGTTCCTCGAAATCCAGCATATCTAGCTCAGAATCAAATTCGTAGCTGTCATATACAAGTGGGTTGCTCCTCTAGTCAGCAAGTGGTGATGTTGGGCTCTGTTGCTCCTCTTCTGAGTAATCATCAAATTTGGGTGAGAAAAAAACTCCTCCATCTTGTAAAAGGGGGACGATCTCTCGATCCTTCTCTTCAATCCCAAATGTAAATACATCATGGGAAATCTCGTGAAGGAAAAGAGAACAATCCTCTTCCACAATGGCTTCTTCCTTTAATTCTGAGACAACAGGCTCAATAGGGGTAGAAACTAATTCCTCTACCACTATGAAATCTTCATAATCGCCCTCAGTAGAGCTGCCAAGAGAATCTACTCCAAAGGATGGAAAACCCTCTACACATCGCTCAGCTTCCCACTTGTCTAGCCTGGTAGTGAAATATTTTATCAGTTTCATAACTCCACCCCAAGCATATTCTTCCTCCTCACAACCTTCACTCTCATAACCTTCCTCTAATACAGACGAATGGGTATGAGAAAGGACTGATTCCTAATCCAGGTCATTAGGATCATCCTCATATCCTACGTAAGGAGCAGCTCTATCTTGTATACAATTGTTGTATCCCTCACAACAGTTATGAAAAATTAACTTAGGGGGATAAAGCTTCTGACAATAGGCAGTGAAAGTTGCATGAAATTCTGCAAGTGAAGAAATGTTGGTAGGGGGTAAAGAATGATACCATTTACAAGCATCCCCTGCTAACGAGAACATGAACATGTTCAATAATACATCCTCATGATGTATCTCCCACTAACGCATGAGTTCATGAAACTCACGGAGATGCTGAGCAGGGTTTTCCTCCTTACGCTCTCTAAATATGGGCAAATAATCGCTCCATTCATTCAAAGAAGGGACAACATTAGGAAAACTAGGAATAGCAAAAAAATTAAAAGGAGCAAACCTTCAAGCTAGGATTTTCTCCATATCGAACCAGTGGAGTCACCAATCTATCCTCAAATCATGGAGTCACTAGGTAAAAGATGCGTAGCATCGAATGTGTCTGGTCTTTGTTCACCATCAAAGGCCAGATCCTAACGTTGTGTCCTCCCAGGAAACTCCTCAAGCTGAGAAAGCAACTGCTGAAACCTTCTCGAAAAAGCTCCTCTGGGTGAGCTTTCAGGTGTGCTAAAAGTAGCCACAACTGAAACAGTGAAGTGGAAACATTGGAGTCGCCACAGTAGAGTCGCTAGGTGCAAAGTAGCAATCTTTAAGGGCTCTGATGCCTGATGCACCTTCAGAATCATAGGCTCGATGTCGTTCAATCCTAGGGAAAATTTTTAACTTCATCCCCAACAACGGCGCCAGAATTGTTGGTGACGGAAGTCACTCCTGGATTGCAGTAGGAGAAGAGCCTGATGCCCATCATTTTATGTCATGATTTGTTTAAAGGGGTCATCGGATGGGAGTAAACTCAGGATAGAATCATTTAACTTACAAAACTAGGCCAAAAATGCACAGGGAAGTGAGGGCCAGAACTAACTTCAGTCAGGAGTTTGAGTTAAAGCGAGAGTAGAGGGAACACTTGGGAGAAAAGGGAGGAGACTGCTCTAGGCATCAGGCCTTCCTGCAACTCAGGGAAGAAAAAAAAGACACTGAAATGTGCCTAAACAACACAATGATAACTGCACACTAATCAAACCTATCATACTATGCAGCCACAACCATTCGACTGGATCCTCCAGTTCTGAATCATTCAATGCGAGAGGAAAAAGACAACGCGGGAGACTGCTTAAGACTGGTGCAGAGATCGTAGTGACCAACCATACATCATCCTACAATATGCAACCCTCGACTGGATCTTCCAGTTCCGAGTGTTTTAAACAACTGACAAACAAAAGTAAAATAAAAGAGAAGCTGACTTCCATGAATTTGACAGTCTCAAATCAAAATACATAACCAGAGCTTCCTCAGAAACATTACAGTCGGGAGCATAGCTCAACCATCGATGCTTACAAAATGGCAAAAATTCCTACATATACTTGGAACTGACTCAGGTGTTGAAGGCACGATCATGTCATGAATTCAATGCTTCACGTAGGTGAGTTTCTCTGTCAAGCTGCGCATGCAGACGTTGGGCAGACTGCCCATGCAGTGATTTGTCAAACGCAATCTCTGTCAGGATGGACTGACAGTTTGCCTCTATGCTTTGTCCTCTTCTGGGCTTTCCATTTATGGTGGATACGATGTCTAACCACCACCAACCACTTCAATAACTGCTTCCTCGGGATCAGGTGAGGCCTGGTCAACTCTGCATCAACAAGACGTGGCAGTCTGCCTTTGGTTGTATTCTGCTTCGCTGGATTGCTTGCGGGGGGGACCCAGATGGCGGACGTGATACATAGGCACGGGATTGCGGGTGGCGGAAGGTGTGCTGAGGTGGAGTGAAAGCGTGAAAGGCAAAAGGGAAAAAAGGGACAACCATACAGGTGGAGGTGACTGGGAAAGAGAGAGGCACATGGTAGGAGGTGACAGGTGGGAGTGAGAAAATGGGAATAAGGTGGGCCAAAATGGCGCTAAGTGGAAGACACATGGAGGAAGGCGGTAAGCGAAGGGAGTCGGAGATGTGACAACGGGGGCCCGCTTTAAGCTGTCAATTCCGGACTCCCCCCTCCCCCCCTCTTAAAGGTAGATAGGAAAAGGTGGTTTGGAATCCATCCTCAGCCGCAGATCTAGACACCCAAATCCTAACCGCTGAGAGATGCGCGCTCAATTCCATATCCATATTAACTCATACACTATTCATAAGTTATTGTGGGATAAGGAGGCTCCTCTAGCATTTTTTCCTCCACTTGGTAATACTTTGGTTCTCGCACCCTTGTCTTAGCTACGAGTATGATGCAATATTTTGATGGAAGAATTCAATAACCTATAGGGATTCTTTCCATATTACCCTATTTTTTTTAATGAAAGATTGTCTTAGCCGATGTAGTAGTTATCAAAAGACCCTTGGAGTTCAATATGTTGCCTGGGAATTATTACATGTATACCATGAATGTTGTGGTGTATTCACCCTTTTGTGTTACGCATTTCCTTCATGAAGGAAGAATTATAACTATCGATCAACTATTGCACTATATTCCTCAACCATCTATGACCTTAAACCACGCAACGCCCCTTATTGATCTAACTAAATCTATCCCTATTGTTTGGTTGGACATTGACTCTATGTTAGGCTAACGTCTAATATCTCTCTCTGCAATGGTTTACCATTGCCTTGAACACCCGTAAGTAATAGTGTCCAGGTGTAGAAACAAGCAGTAAATTCCATGTAACTAGTCACTGAATTAATACTAAATGTAAGCCTACTAGTATAAGGTAACTTATGAGGATTACATAGTAATGACACCTGACTACTTACTAGAAATCAGATTAACCCGGGTTGAAAATATTATTTCTAAGCTTGCTAAGCGGGTAAGCTTAGTCATAATAACATGGATAGATTAACCTATAGAAGTACAAGTCGACTCTTTCTGCTCTCGTGGGTAATATGACAGAGCTCTGCATTAATATTTGATCTAGATTGCTACGCGGACCAAGGATTATTAACATCAGGTCGAATTACTATGTAAGCATTATTACCTTGATTATGTACTCTATTATACTTAGTAAATGAACCTGGAATCAAGAGTTCTTAACGAGGAGAGAATCAGGGTCTCATCTAACTACATGTAGTTCAATGATTACGCTGCTTAGTCCAATGATTACAGCGTTATAATGCAACTAAGACCACTGCTGTATTCATAATTATGTTGCTGAACCATAATCCGTAGTTCAAAAATACCCTTAAGCATTATGGCTCATATTCTATACAACAAAAAATTGGGATTGCTCTAAGCAATTACACGACCTGCTTAGTCAGTAAAAGAATCCATACAACTTATTACTCACTTGATAACACGTCTTACAAAGAGCACAGAGCTAGCGGCAATCTTAGTGTTATTATTCCAGCCTGTCACTGAACTCGGCCGGTGTATTCAGCAGGTCAATCTAAGTATTATTAAGTATACACTAAGTTCATATTGGCCGTATAGTGAAACCCTTTCTTGTTCCAACATCAACTACTGTTTGGCCTTAATTTACCATTCTTTCGACTTCCACCTTGTAGAATTACTGCTTGATATCCACTAGTAAATCCAGTACACTTTCTCAAGCTGATCCTATTAACATTACCATATCCTCAGCCTAATTATATAGTTCACTGGTAACAAAGATTATTATTGCTGAGTCATATAGGTTTAACTCATATAGTCTCACCATGATAATTACACGAATAAAAAGAGGGTTAGAACCAAGTCAAGCAAGGTATATAGTTTGTTTACCATACAAGTTTAACTCTAGATGCATTATTAATTACAGCTTGATCTTATCAATGGCTTTGATATTCGGCAACTTAAGTGTGTTATTAATATTCTATGCTTGGGTTAATATTTACCCCGCATACTATACATATGTCCAAGCTGCTTAATTAGAAATTAATGCTCTGTTACTGATTACGATTACACATGGGAAATCTAGAATAAGTCATAAATAAGTATAACCAATACTAGAGGTAAGTATATAGTTAGATTAGACTGTTTAAGCAACAAGTACTAGAGCTGCTGGTTAACTGGATGATGGCATTATCCTAACAACATGATACCACTACTTATTGAGCGAGTGAGTTGACTCAGACCTTTATTACTGACTTTTAGAATATCAAAGCACGATATTACAGAGAATTTTGATCTATGAAAAACTCAAACTACCCCTAAAATTTGGCTGAATTTAGATTCGTTTTTTTCCATGAAAAATAAAACTTGAGAGAAGATTGCTCCAGAGTTAACTTACTAGATGGTACAGCATCAGGCCGAGTAATTGTCAATATTCATATTCATATAACATCCTTGTATATATTGTCAGGTCGTATAAAACATCGTCAGATAAGTAGGTGGCCTGATAACCGGTCAGTCTCGTCATTTTGGGCTTTTATAGTGGAAATTCGAAAACTTGGTAGAAAGAAAAAGGCGGCGGGTTCTTACTATGAGCTGGTAGAGTTTTTACTACAATTCTAGAAAGAACTCCGGGTCTGAGAGGCCGTGTTGAATGAGCTTAGTGGATTCGACTTGCCCCTTGAGGTCACCACTGGGAAATACCGCCTCACTCAATGATCCGAACCACCCTCACCCATTACTTCCCTTGTAAAAGGGTAATAGATCCTCGTACATTGCCTTGTATCGTATTTGAGCTCTATTCACCATATTGAACGTAATAAAGATCAGACTAGTTGTACACTATTATACAATACAAATTAGTTGGAAGTCTATAGTTCTTACATAGAGTATCAATACCAGCTAATTACACATCATGAACCCAAGTAAACTAATGGAAATAGTAGAGATACACCCATCATGCTTATTCAATGGGAATATTAGTAGATATGCCTAATTTGATCTTATACAGTGTTGTATTTGCTGGATGACATGAATACTAAACAATCAATAAGTAGTACCCCTGCAATTTCATTATCCAACAACAGGATTAATGTTACGAATGCAGATTAATGTTCATCTATATTTAGAGCTTTTGCATTTGGGTTCTTTCTGAAATTAAATTATAGGCATCACGAACTCGCATACATAATTCATAACTGGGACGCTTGATCAAAAATGGCAGTGGTGATCTGCATTAAAATTGTTTCATCCATTCGGATAGAGGCCATAAGAACCCCGACTCACTTGTTGCTTGATATTCCTGTAAATTATTCTTATTTGGAAAATAAAAGGTCTCACTAAATCTACTTGGCGAAATATATCAATTAAACACCATCAAACTGGATTTGTGTCTTACTGTGATATATATTCATAAGTTTTAAAGATTTATAAACTAATGCATAGTAATTGCACCGGGGTGGAAACTTAAAGTTTTAAAGATTTATAAACTAAGTACATTAAGTACATTAAGTACATTTCTTATAAGTATTCTGTTTTATGCATTAAAGCATAGTAGTTATGCTGATAACATTGAGGATTATTGAATATTGGTATTTATATTATTATTTATCGTGCACAAAATAATAATTAAATTATGACATATGGACAGCAACAATAGCTAAACTATAACCTTCCCTTAAGATACCTTTGTTACCTCATATATCCTTTAAAGTAGCGCAAGTATTAGATTCTATCCTTGTGTATACATGTTTATTTTAATGCAGTGAGAAAGTTAATTTTATCTTTAATTAGGAACTCAAATGTCATTAGCTTTAAATATAGATGAAAATTAGAGGCGCGAGTAAAAAAACATTATATCAAATAATGTCGAACTTCCAATGTTAAATCTTAGTCTATTTTAGCATATTTATTCTAAGTTCATAAATGAATTTCAGGCGCCATGCTCCATGCAAAAATTAGACGTGTTAATCTAATTCCTTTCCTCGCGTCGTCCTCCATGCGGAAATGTGAGAAATTACTTTCCACCTGTTCGAGCGAGCAGGGTTGGAGCAAGCCAGAGATTATCACTGTTCTTTATAGCAGGGGTGTTGGTACAGAGCTTTGTTCCCTGTCACACCACCTGCTAAGTCTCTTGTGAGTGTCGCATTGAGGAGGAGTACCTAAACAATGATGCTTCGATCGATTCTCAGGGATATACTCAACGATTTTCTTCCTCACGACAAACCTTTGTTCATAGTCACACAACCTGCGAAGTCTCTTGTGAGTACAGGACCATATGCTGGTTAAGTTTAAAAATATATATATGCTACTAATTACTATCATTGCTGTGTACTGATGTCGTCACTTCTCGTGGTATAAAATGTACTGAAGAATGCAACGCAGGTCCTGGGGGAGATTGCAGTGAATGCGAGCATTGCAGCTTTGAAAGTTCCGGCTTCCTTCGAATCGAAGGGAAACTTGATGGTCTCCTTTCCAGCAAAGGCCTCCGCTGACGAGATCCACCGCCCTCATGCCCTGCAGGACAAAAAAAAACTTATTTTCAGCGCTTGCAATGTTGGAGGGATGCAAATTGCAGCTTTGCGAAGTCTCTTGTGAATACAGGCCCAAATGATGGTTAATTTAAAAAAAATATATATGCTACTAATTATTATCAGTGCTGCGTACTGAAGTCGTCACTTCTCGTGGTATAAAATGTGTTGAAGAACGCAACGCGGGTCTTGGGGGATATTGCAGTGAATGCGAGCATTGCAGCTTTGAAAGTTCTGACTCCCTTCGATTCGAAGGGAAACTTGGTGGTCTCCTCTCTAGCAAAGGCCTCCACAATCACATTCCCCTTACAGGTGTTTCGGGCACCTCCCACCGCAAAGCTCAGGCGGTATCATATTCCCCTTACAGGTGTTCCGGGCATCTCCCACCACAAAGGTCAGGCGGTACAGTTTTCCAAGAATCATTCTGACGACCTGAGCTATGGCGCTTTCCCTACCGCCAACGAGCTCCACAACCCTCTCCACGGCCCTCCTGCCCTGCGGGACAGAAAAAGCTTATTTTCAGCATTACTTGCAATGCACAGTAAGTAATCTTATTTTCATTGAATTTAACCAACTAAAACTTATACGCAATTTCAATTTTCAATTCATTTTGGTTGTGTGTATAAAATAAAAAATCACATCGCTTGATTCTATGGACCTGGGGCCAGAGCCAAAAACCTGTTGACGGGTGAAATCGTGACTACTGTCAATTGACCGGTGAAATCGACCGTCCGTCAACTTCAATTGACGACTGTCAATTGATGGGTGAAATCGACCGTCCGTCAACTGTCAACTGACTGTCAACTGAGAGAGTGGAACCGGTCTGGGGTTGTTTAATAACCCAAGTCGTTTGGGATGAACCACCCCGACGGATTTGGCCGCTCCGTTAGCCGATTTAAGGTTCTAAGGTCCTAAAAGAATAAAAGAAAACTAATCTAAACTAACTAATCTAAAACTATATAAAACAAATTAAACTAACTAATAAACTAATCTAATTATTAAAGCAATATAACGTATTCACAAAATGTACAATATTGACAATTTACAGATTTAATTAAAACCTGAAAAAACTCATTTGCATTTTGCCCTAAAACAACGAGAGATATTTTTATTGCTTTTATGATTTTATGAACAGAAATAAAATAGAAAAATAACTAAACTAAATTACTAATCTAAACTACAAATATATCTAACTAAAACACTAATAATATACTAAACAAATAAATAACAAATTGACCTGGAAATAAATAAATTGTTTGTCCCATGTATGATGACTGTGGTAGCATATCGGAGGAAGGAAACTCACACCGAATAATCCAGAGGCTTCTCGTAAACGATAGTTGTAGTGCTCTTTAAGTTTATTTACAGGACAAACAAGACATAAAAATCACAACAATTATATGATTTATAAATCTCCACAATTAGGTAAACCTGTATGCAAAAACTTATACTTAATAATTCAATTGATGAAGAAGAGAAATCTGTCATTCACAAACTGAATCAAGTAATTGCTGTGTTTTTAAGTAAAGGAAGAAATCAGATATGGATCATATTAATGAATTCATACCATTTGCAAAAGACTATGATAGCTAAAGTAGTCACTAATCAAATGCAAAGTGATAAACATAACATGAAACAAAAAATTGATATTATGAAAAGCGAAAGCTGTAGCAGAACATCAACTTCTGTCTCAGTCTATATTAGATATCCATAATCTTGGTTCTCCCACAAGCGAGGATGATCCTTATTACACAAAATAATAAGTATTTAAAAGTTTTCCACAGGGTAAAACCTCCATGTGGAAGTTATAAAATTGTTTACATAAAATCTGGGAAGATATCCCAAAGTTGCCTAAACTAGGAAACTAAAATGAAATTAAAACATCCAAATATCCTCTAGACTGTCCATCAAATCCCATGCAATTCGAATTCCCTTGAAAAGGACAAAGATGAACAAATTAGAAGGATCTTTTACTAATAAAATGATAGAAAATTTAATTCAATAGACTAGCTACAGAATCATCTGATTCTGTAGCTAGTCTAAATAAGGTACAGAACCATCATTGTAATAAATCAAAAATCTTTTAAAAGATTTCAATTTAATTGACATCCAATAATCATTTGAAAAATGAATCATTTAATTCGAATTTGTCATATCATTCAAAACTAAACAAGATCTGAATCAATGAATGCCTACAGAGATAGGCGTACTCTGTTTCTTGTGTCACCACAAAATTGAATGAATTAGAACCATAATCCAAATATTGTAAAATTGTATGATATCAATTTGGAATCGACACAATCAAAACAAATCGCATACAATTGTTATGACATCTTATCAGCTAGGGATACGATCAGAGCCAATAAGATTGTTATCAAATCGTTATCACTGTGTTGACATAGCCACGAATAGATTAATTCAAACTGGCGTGAAACTGAATTGAAATAAAATCGTAACAGGATCTATTAATTAGCCACATAATTCGTAATTTGTTATTGCGAATTGGGCAAACAAGATTGTTTTGACTTCGGTCAGAATCGTTCATTTGGCAATGAATTACAATCGGATTTGACAGGAGTAATGAATATCGATCAATCTGTTTTACGAATCAAACAGAGAAACAATAAAAACACGAGCCCAGTTCACAAAACACTCTTTCCAACTCATAATCCAGACAGAATAGAAGTGAATCGAATAGAAAAGGTTTCAACATAGTGATTACGAATCAAAAACATCCCACGACTCGGGCGCATTCAGGTTTAATGAGATCATTTTTATAAAACAGAGTATTTCTTTCCAAATTAAATTGAACAGAGTGGTACTCATGATTTGGAAAATAATATGACACAGCATATCATAACAACTATACTCTCGAAAACATTTACCAAACGAATCATACGAGATCGAATCCGAGCATAATCGTATTCTTAATTGAGTATGGAACTTCCCGTGTGGAGTGGATACAAAACGAATTGAAAACACACCATCAATTTCGTTACTTCACTCAGACATACTTAGCAAATGAAATCCAAATGAATAAACATTCAAATCCAAAAAATCTATGAGCAAATCGTATATCAAATCGAAATTTCTTCTATTTTTATCAAAACGAAACCATGTATAGGATGATCACCGAATGACAGAGGCATTTGGATGAGTGACTAAACTATTTAAAAACCATAATACAAATCATTATATTAACCTAAATTATTCACAAAACAAACGATATCAAATTTTCATACCTGTACAGCAACGAGACGGCTTGATCAGGCCAATTTAGAGTTGACCACGGCTGTGGCTGATTCAACATTTTTGAAAAGGATAGAGCTTGTTGTCTTATGCTTCTTATCAGCTGCCTGGAGCTTGGCTCTTTGACTGGTTAGCACTGCAATCTGGTCTTCCAGTGATTGAATTTTCGATTGGAGTATGGGGACATCAATGTAATATCATTCCAACCATGAATCGCATTGGTCACAGGGTGCCTGTGTGGGTTTAGAAAGAGTAGGCGAGGGTTTGGCCAAATGACCGAGGGTTTCACGAGGCAACTTAATACGCGGGTAACTAGGGTCGTTCTTTAGGCAGGGGGGAAGGTTAGATACGAAATCATAAGGGGGCTCGGGACATAAACCCTGCGAGTAGGGGTACTCCCTGGCTAAAAAACGTTCCACGTCGGAATCAGAATCCTCACTTAGGACAATAGGGTTTGACTCGGCAGAGGGTTTCGGTTTATTTTTGTCCATTCTCGAAATGATCTGGGCATTCCTCTTCCCTTTGGAATTAGCAATAAGTTTTTCCTTGGGCTTCTTGCTCGTAGGCTTCTTAATAGCCTCAGACTTCTCATTTATAGTGTCAGGTAAGTTAATAGGAGGGTCGGCCGAGGGTTTAGGCAGTAGGAGATGTAAGGGTACAGGCGGCTCGACCTTGGTTTCAATTACCACAGGTTTGTCAACCTGTATAGGGTCTGTGTTCTCAAAGCCATTACGGGCGATGAAGGCCTTCCAAATATCACTATGCAAACTCAAATGATAAACCATGATAAGTTTGATAAGTCCATGGTGGAACAGGTTGTTGTCATCCTTCTACCTCTTAAACTTTTTCGACATTTTATACAGGCTACGATGAAAGTAGAAAGGCATGTTTAAAGGATACCCTATAAAAATCATCAGCAAACGTAGGTGGTAGAGGAACACAAGTCCGTATCGACCTTCACAGGTCACGAACTGCTTGACTAGCATTAAAGTATCGTGCCATCGAGGTTTGAGTGCAGAGATGGGCATACCTCTATCACAAGAGGTGAATTTGCGTGACAGGAACAGCAGTGTCCATGGGACCTCCTCGACCTTACAATTCTTGAACCAATGTTGTCCAATGGCAGGTAACCCTGTGGCAAGACTGATAAATTTCTCATCAATTTCCAATTGTATGTCGCCCACCTTGGCTCTACAACCATCGAAGGTCATGGAAAACTGTCGTGCTACACAAAGGTTAAAACCCTCAAATCATTTTATGAAGGTAAGCCATCCATTATCTTCCAAGTCTTTGCAGGCATTGTCAAACATTAACAAGGCTTGGTTTCCATTGGGCTCGACTTGCATGACTGGTGCCATGGAGCTGAGCACATGGTAAGAGAAGGGTTTGGATCAAAACACACACAGGAGCAGAGCTACTCGAGCTAACAGAAATGAACGAGCAAAAGGGGCAGGCATAAATGCTATCGTGCGAAGGTGGTGGATTTATTTGCTGCCATGCATAACAATTATGGTCAATAGTACCACCGTCGGCGTACATAGCTGTTATATCCACTATAGCATAGTTTAACACTCATGTCACTTGCCCAACCAACGAAACAATGGTAAGTGTATAAACAATGCGTTCAATCAACGTTATACCAAAGTTTGAAACCATTAATCATACGATTCAAAACTGAAAGCATATGTTTAACCATGCGTCATTGCATTGTAACGGCTCATATCCATCGTTTAACCAATGTGCCGATAGGTAATCATATAATCAACAAACCAATAGTTATGAAAACACAAGATATAAATGAAAGATTTAACCATAACACCCATTGCATTTTCACGAAACCAAAGGTCAAGTAAATCAAAATAAAAATGCAAATCCAAATATTAATGCATTGCAAACTCAATGAAACCCAATCACATAGTCAATATAAGAATGTCCAATGAGTATAGTTCGAAAGTTCTGCCAGCTACATAATGATAAATAAAAGGTAAGTGCAATAGGCATATCGACAACAGATAATGACAATTCAGATAGTGATTCCAATGCGACTTTCGAAAGATTAAGTTTTCATGCTTACAGTCATGAAAACAAAACGAAAATAAGTGAGTAAATGTCGCAAAGAATAAAAATGTTGTTTATTGAAACATGCGACAAAAAAAATTGATGTTTGCAAAACATTGGTGTAGGCAGCTTATTAGTCAATAGAAAAAATTGAATTGGCTGCCAACAAAACCTTAGCTCAAGGTATTATAAGCGATGGACCTGGAGCCATAGCCAACAACCCGACCTATTCTCCAACTCGCTCGTGCCATCAACAGGCTTGTAAGGAGGTATATAAGGTAAGGTATGTATTCTTTAAGAGTATATCATCGTACTTTATTTGAAAATAGGGTTTTTTTGACAACAGGGTTTGCATGGTGGAGTAGGTGGAAACTCAACAACCTTGAGCTTAGGAATTTGACAGTGAGCTGCTGACCGTAAGTTGTTGCTGGACACGACATCCATATCATAAAAATAAAAAAATATTGAAACCATATGGAGAATGGAAAAACCAAGAAAACATTTAATGCTATGAACTAATGCTAGATTGATATCTAGCATTACTTGATATCTAGAGAAATTACTAGCCAACCTATACTTTAAACTAAGGTTTTGGTCACTTTAAACTAAATTTTTGGTTGAATAGATGGGCTTCTTCCTTGGGAAGAGGCCAAATAAGACGTCAAACATTAAAACATAAGATAAAAATGAAAATTTCCAAACAAAATCGTATGGATTCTTAAAAACTTTAGGTAAAATGCTCTTTTTGCATTGTTCTTCGTGCAAAAATTTGCAAAAATTTGCAAAAATAGGAAAACCAGTCCCTCAGCCCGAAGGGCATAATACTCATATATAACCCATATCTCTCTATCTAATAATTTTGTGTAAGTACCTCAGCCAGGGACTAATAATACTCATATATAACCCATATTTCTCTATATAATAATTTTGTGTAATATTAGGACATAAGGCACAAAACAAAAAAAGACTAATGATACTCATCTACAACCCATATCTCTCTATATAATAATTTAATAATTTTGTGTAATATTAGGACATAAGGCACAAAACAAAAAAATACTTGAGCCTTTAGAATGGAAATGTAAGACTTGAGTCCTTAAAATGGAAGCTTATGTTTTTATGTAAATAATACTTTTTTTTTCACATAAAATTGCACTTATATTAATATATAAAGGTTTACAATATGATAATTTGTGTAACACAATTCATAGAGAAATAGCAGAACCGCTTCACCTCTCTTGGAGGTATGAACATTACTGACTAAAACCAGAATGGGAAGCTGAGCAAACATAAAAAAAACCTCGAGTCTTCTCCAAATCAACAAAAAGACCAAACTGTCTGTAGAAAGGCTCAAACTAGACACTTGTGATCATATTGTGGTTGAAAGGCTGACAATTCAACTATAAGGATATATCTTTACCAAGATTGAGTGTTGAATTGGGACCTAAGTGCCCATCGACCACCTGGTTGTAAATTAATCTACCCTCCTAGAAGTTCAAAGCATTTTTAGAAAGAGTATCCACTTGCTGATTAAACTTTATGTCACTTGGTTGTAAATTAATCTACCCTCCTGGAAGTTCAAAGCATTTTTAGAAAGAGTATCCACTTGTTGATTAAACTCTCTGAAGACATGGGTGAAACAAAGGGTCCCGAAGCCTTTCGTTTCCAACAATGCAATGCAAATTAAGGACCTTTAAATTTCTTCTCTAATTCACCTTATAAATATGTGCATAACCTATCTCTATATAATAATTTTGTGTAATATTAAGACATAATTGTATTATAGTAATGATTTAAGTTTAACTATGATTAAAATTTAATCACTCATTAACAAAATTGACCCTTTGTTAAATAATATCTAATTATGCATGACCAAACTCCTTAATGTTCAACAATCCTCTTAATCTAATAGTATTATAGTAATGATTTAAGTTCTCTTGATCTAATAGTATTATAGTAATGATTTAAGTTAAACTATGATTGAAATTTGATTAAAATTTGGCAAGATTGACCCTTTGCTAAATAATATCTAATTATACATGACCAAACTCCTCAATGTTCAACAATCCTCTTGATCTTTTATCTTTGCATGGTGTATAACTCTTGGTTCTAGAAATATATTTGTTTTATATTTCCTTTACCATCTCTATCTCCTTTATGACTTTCAATGTTTACGTGTTCATTTGGGCAAAAATATATTGTTGTAGTTTTTCATAAAAACTTATATCTATAATATGAAAAGATTTAAAACAAAAGGAAATATAAAATGGAGAGATTGTAAATAAAAATATTAATAATTAATTTTTTTTATGAAAACAAAATTTATTTGATAAGTTTTATTTTTCGAGTAAGTTTTACTTTTTGAGTTGGTTTTAGTGTATGACTTAAAATTGTTTTTTTGGTTAATAGTTTGTTTTTCTTGGAAGTAAGGAAACAAGTTAAGAGCCCAAGACCCAAATATATCTAGCAACAATGAATGTTTTCCCCCTCCACCAACAAATTATTCCAGGTGGTGTTGTTTTCCTTAAATAACGGTGATGAGTCAGTCTGCATTCAGGGAAAGAAACCAATGATGACTATCCCCACAACTAGTTGCCAACTGAATTATGATAGAATTTCTCACTATGTAAAAAAAAAAAAACTATTTAATCGTCCTTATAAACTAATAAACCATGTATAACATTTAAAACTATGAGTGACATCAATTTGCAATAACAACAAATTCTCTTTCAGTAACCACAATTCGACTTCTTCTTAATGTTATACCAAAGACTCATCAACCATGTGCCAGTCAAACTTATCAATGACAAAATTCCTAATAATTAACAAAGAAAAAATAAAAATGTGGGCGAAGAGTCAACGATGAAAAATAAATAATCAATACAAACCAATCAATGTGGCATAACATTGGAGATTGACTTATACCCTCCAAAATATTAAAAACGTAACATGGAATTGGAATTACAAAGTATCTATCAGATCCGTGCTGGTTTACAACTAAAAAAATTCCATATTCCATAGTAATCACAGTGAGATATCCAACACAAGACAAATTTCATAGAAACTATGAACTAAAGAATGCAAGTAGTGGAAAAGGTCAAAAATCGAAAAGAGCTTATAAAATTTTATGAGAAGAGGAATTTCATAAATGAAAGTGAACTTATCTTCTCACATAGGTTATGGGAAGAAACAAGAAAATAAGCAATATATTTCCGTTCATATGAGGGTGGGTTGAAGAAATATAGAGTAAAACATTAAAACCAACCTAGCATATTAATATATAAATTTAGTTTGCCATCTTTCACAAACATATATTTCAAGATCAACATAACATATTAATACATAAATTTAGTTTTCCATCTTTAATAAACATAGCATATTAAGACATAAACTTAGTTTTCTATCTTTGACAGACATAGCATATTAAGAGATAAACTTAGTTCACCATATTTTACAAACATGAGATATTAATACATAAACTTAGTTCTCCATCTTCAACATATTGTAGAATGTCACTTAAAATGGAGACGATACAAACAAAACTTTATAACATCTCTCCATACGTCAAACCATAACTCCGAGGGTTCCAAAATCTATCAATGACTTTCCTAATTGATACCAAAGGCTCATCCGCTCAAAGATTGCATGACAAAGACATGTCATAACTTGCAAATTCACCATAGGTTCTAAAAAAGGTTGATGGGAGTCCATGGTTCGTATTTGGCCAATTTTATAAACAGTTTGAGATTATTGGTATAGCCCAAGTTGTGCTAGGTCGTGGCTACATTTGTTGGCACACAATTAGGCAAGGACGCACAATTAGGCAAAGAAACCCTTAAGGCGAGGCATTCTTGCATATTGCCTTTTACGGGTTGATGCAATTCATATTGAAGGTATTTGACTTATGCAAATGGGGTTTGTGTTGCATACTTTGTTCTCTTTGCATTTGGTTTTATTGTTCCTAGACCCTATAGTTTATCTCGGGCATGGTTTATTTTTTTTTTTGATTAGCATATGACCAACTGGCTTATGCTATATTTGTTGTTTATCTCTTATAAGTTTTGTCTCTTTCATAGTTTTCATTCTCCTTATCCTGCTTTGTCCCAATTGGATGGTTGGTTAATGTACATCGTTAATTTTTTGCTTTACATATTTGATGTTAGGAGCTAGAGCTGTAGCTACCGAAGTAGTGTATATGACATATAAGGGAGATGGGAAAATAACATGGTGTGAACTATTCGCCTACTATGGAAGATTTTGCAATGGAGTAGAAGCCTTTCTAGTCAGAAGGTTTTTGGCTCTGTTGTGTTTTTCTCTCCCTTATATCAATCTACAAAGTGTTCAATAAATATGATCCAGTCAAAGTTGAGTGGTTATAAAGTAAGTAAAAGGAGTGCATGTAATTGAGTATTTTGTACATGGTCATTTGAAACCTAGTCGAAGTTGAGTGGTTATAAAGTGAGTAAAGAGAATGCATGTAATTGAGTATTGTGTACATGGTCATTTGAAACCTAGTTAAACAAGTTTTGAATAGAGTTTTCCCATTGCAATCTTTTTATCTTAGAGAAATTAAAAAGGTTGAAGATCAAGGAAGCTACATAGGAGGGTATGAATTCACTTCCCTTTCTAAGTTTAGACAAAGAAATTATAAAAGATTTTTTTATTGTATTAAAATAATTTTTTTTTAAATAAAAACTATTTTCTTCAATTGAATTCACTTCCCTTTCTTAGTTTAGAAAAAGAAATTATAAAAGATTTTGTTTTTTTATTAAAAGATTCTTTCAAATATAAGAACCATTTTCTTCAATTTAACTGGTTCCTTTTTTAGTTTAGACAAAGAAATTATAAAAAAAAAAAAAATTATTATTATATTAAAATATTTCTTCAAAACTCTAAACCCGTTATTATAATAATAATAATTTATTTTTAAAGTTATGACCAAGCTAGACACCAAATTGGTGTATGAGATCCCCTAATATTGAAAAAAACTAATATGTTAAAAAAAAATTGTATATTTTTTACTTAAAAAAAAAAAAAAAGATATCTCGAGTTATACCATCCTATGAAGTTTTAAGAAAAAATATAATATTTTTTTGTCAAACTTATGATTTTTCCATAAAATTATAAACTTTACAACCAATAAAAATTTAAATAAATAAAACTTTGTTTATTATTTAAAATAAAAATACAAACTATATGAGAAACTTATGATAATCTTAAATATTAAAAGCCACAACTAGAACTAATAACTATTCAAGGTTGAACTCGTTAATATAGTACCATCTTGTAGCAAGGACTAATAACTTGTTAACTGTTTAATCAATTTACTAGCAAAATCCATCAAAGAACATCAAAATCCATCAAAGAACATGGAATATTTATGGGCAAAGTCGATCAACTATTATGGAATATAATCAAAACAATTTAGTAAGTTTATTTTAAAATTTTTAGTAAATTTTATTATTTAAAATTCAAATCATAAAGTATTTAATGATATTTTTATGAAAATATTCAAAATTTTAAAGACTTTATATATGTTTCTAAAACATTTTAGCAATTTTTAAAGTAAAATATTTTATTTCTAGAGAATTTGGACAAATTGTTAAAAAAACTATTTTTCCATGTAATCCCTTAGCCTCCACCACCTACCTCTAGAAGGGGTGAGGATGTGCATTTATATTGTATACCTACCTTTTTGCAAATGTGCACCTTCATTCCCTCCATCCACCCACAAATTGTCACCTCTCACCACTCACCCTCTAGTCAGAGAAAATACATAAAATTATTATCCGTGAGGATGTGCATTTATATTGTAGACCTACATTTTTGAAAATGTGCACCTTCATTCCCTCCATTCACCCACAAATTGTCACCTCTCACCACTCACCCTCTAGTGAGAGAAAATACATAAAATTATTATTCGTCCATGACGATGGACAAGAACTATAACATTCAATTCAACGTTAAATGCATATTAGTTCATGTTTGACTTTTCATACATCTATTATATTCTAACTTTTTAGTATGGTTTGCAATTTTCCTTATTAAATATTTTGTGAAAATTTGTTTGTTTACAATCCTATTGGTTCTCACATTTGAAGTCTTCCTCCCAATGTGTTTTTATTTTCATACATATATTATATCCTAACTTTTTAGAATGGTTTGCAATTGAAAATTTATTTATGTTTATACATCTATTATATCCTAACTTTTAACACTTCTACTGTCAAATGGCAGTTTGCCTGCATTAACACTTCTATTGTCAAATGTCAGTTTGCATGTCCGAACCTCATCCTGTATTGCCATGCCATTCCACCTTCATCACCACCTTCCCATCTCTTGGCTATGTCGCTTTCATCACTGCCTTTGTTGTCAACTTTGGTGTAGAAACCATCTCAACTAACTATTTCATTATTTGCCTATTTCAATTATTGAAAGATTGATGGAACAATGGAAATTGGAGAGACAAATTTAGAAGCATAGTCAAGAAATGGATACAATGTGAGATTTGTTGCTATCAAGTACTTCGTGAACCTTGTTTTTGTTTTCCATTCCAATGATAAATGTATTTTACAAACATGTTTCCTTCTGAGCCATAGTTAAGTGTAGAACTCTAGTTGCAATTACATTTGCATGAATGAAGCTATTAGTTACATAATAGTGTTTGAATGATTCAATGGGAAAGAAAGCAAGCAAGCAGAGTTGACCTATCTAACTGATATAATAGGTTAGCATTTCACTTGTCAAAAAATGCCCTCAACAACTCTCATGAAACAATATTTGTCTCGTCTCTAGCAAGTGGTGATGCCCACTTAGAATAAATACCTGTGTTATGTAGAGTTGTATGAACATTGTTAGTAAATATTTCTTGGAACGAGAGGTGGAAGGCTAGACTATACTACAAGTGTCAAGACTCAGGGTAAGGGTTGGCCTAGGTATGACAATTGAGGGAACAAAGGCTAGGGTGTGGGCATTTATCCTAAAGGGGAATTTCAAGCAATTTCATTATGTTATCCTTTGTTGAACCTGAAGGGGAAGGAAAAGTTTGGGAAACAAGCCTTAAAAACAAACCATGCCCATGCTTAAGGTCTACAAACCCACTACATTGAAAAAAGGAGTAGCCTCTGTTAAAAAACATAAGTTGTTGTAGGAAAATTCCTCTGTGAACACGTGCATATGCTCTTGGATTCTAGACCCCTACTACCAAGAAAGAAAGATGATAACATTGGACACTAACATTCCTTTAAATATAGTTAAACTAGTCAAAAGGAAAAGAGGAAGAAAGTATGATGTACCTTCTTCTGAAGTTTGTCCTCGCTTAATCCATGTTGAACTTGATCTTGAAGCTCCTTAATCATATTTGCAATCCAAGGGAAAATGAATAAAACACAGACTTCCTACTCTACCAAGATTAGTTTAAACTATATTTACCAATAATAGACAAGTATATGCAACCATACACAAACTTGAAGGAAATAGGCCAAGAATATATTAATGAGAACATTACAAGGCACTTACAATCTATAGATGCAGTTGCAACAACCTCTCCAAGTCCTCCTTGTCCAACCTCTTGCTCGAAATATCCACGATCAAAATGACAATACTTTTTGTTGATTATTCTCCCCCTCTTCACCATGAGAATGCCTCCTTTTATAGGATTTAAGAGGCTCAACCACCTTACTTATATTTGGAATATGTTAAGGATATGACTCCATCAGTTGTGGCATCTCCCTTAGATGCAGCCTAAATCTTGGATTCGAGCAAAATCAACTCGGATCATCTCTAGCTACCTTTAGAGATAAGGGGGATTTCTTCCCATGATTGTCTCAACCAATCGGCGCTCCCTCAGAACTGGAAATAAAGCACTATAATGCTCCTTGCTAGATGGATAGAGAGCGCTAGCGCTCCCTACATATGAGTAGGGGAACGTTGATCTTCCAAAAGTTTGTTAAGATGACCATTTCTCAAAGTAAAACATTTTTCTTAGTTTGTCAAATGATTTGGTTTCCCCTTCCAACATGTTCTAGAGGATGTATCAAGTGTTTCCATGGTTTCGTTAGCAATGCGACATATGCAAAACAAAAATGTGACATTTACAAAACTTGTGACAAAAGTGAGACACTTGCAACACTTGCGAAAATGAGAATGTGACATTATCAAAGTGAGGAATTTTGACGCACGTAATAGATTGCCCCCAAAGTGTGAAGTCAGAAGATGGAAGATGATGACTGAAACACTTTGTAGATTTTCAAAGAAAGGGTATGGAGTTGGAGAACCTGTTAGAAGATAAAAACAACCATCAAATAAATGTTATCATGTGTTTCAAACCCAAGGTAGACATACATATGCTTGGGTAACAAAGAACTTAAGGTATGGACACCAATAAATATATTGTGGATCCATGATGATACTAACTAAGGGTATAGCCACCAAAGATACAATGTGGATCTATACCTCCATGACATGAACTGATCATAGCCACAAGAAATGCATAGTGGATCCACGAGATGATAAAACATAGCCACAAACCAATACAAAGTGGATCTATGTGACAGTTTATATATCAACATGCTCAAATGATCTACTTCAAAGCCAGGGGAAAGAAAATAACAGAGTGAATGATCAACCCGGGGTCTTCATCCCAATCACGATGTGGGTCGGATATAGCCATGTGAATAGATGTTTTGATGTTGAACATGGTAGAAACCACTTGATTACCGGTCATTGAGGTAAACCATTAAAAAGCATGAGGAAAATTACCAGTGATGTCAATGAATCCCAAGGTACCTTAGTACAAACCAACGAATGTGAATAAATAAGTTGAAGTCAAACATTCGTGGAATCATCCGATCAGAGGTCAATGATGTAAACCTATTTTCGGAGGCGAGGAGGCATGTCATTGAGGCATGCAAGTCCCAAGGTACTAATTGGTTTCTAAGTTTAATTCCTAGATGATGTGTTGAAGTCGACAGGAAAAGACTCTTCGAAGAAGGGCCTTGATGTATCCCCCATCATCGATACAAAAATAACATAGGAAAGAGATGTAAGATGGTAAACCGAATGAGTATGGACTGACACAGGTATCGAAACTATAACTTTTTGATGGTTGACTCTCGAGGAAGATACATCCCTTGAACACTTAGGCACGACATGACTTGGAATCATAAATGTAACGTGGAACAAAACATAATGCAGTGGATTTTGTGATATTCGTCGGATGACCCAAAGGAGTGGAAAGACTCATAAGATTGGTTAAGTGCATAGGTTTAGCAGATTAGCCAAGTGTTCAAAATGCAGGTGAAAACAAGTGTCCTGTTCAAGGGAGACTGCAAGAGTTACTTGTAACAATTCTAAAAGACAACTTGACCTACTTCCTTCAATTCCCCCCCCCCATATAGATAGACGAGTACCTCTTTTTATTTTTACCAGCTTGAGGAGGATAACACATGCTCGATATAACTCACCTTCGGTAAGTCCCTCTTCCTTTGTTTAACAAAATGGAAGAAGTAAGGGTTCGATCCCATATGGGCCCTTCAATATGTAATTTTAGCGAGTCCAGAGAAAGAAAACTCTGTGGTTTTTCATGTTTAGAGAGTCTGAAAAGAACTTAAAGGCGACTCCAGGGTTGTCCTTTTTCGTAATTTTAGTCTCTGAATTCTGAAAAAGAGATAAACTGCTACTCGGGAGATTCCCTTTCAAGACATTTTAACGAGTGTGAAAGGAACCAATATCACTCGATGATCTTCTCATATTTAGAGAGTCTAAAAAGAGATTAAAGATGACTCCAGGGGATTCCTTTTTCATGTAACCTTTACGAGTCCGAAAAAGTGATAAAAGTCCACTCGGTTACATTCTCATGTTTTTTCAAGCCTGAGAAAGAACAAAGATTATGCTCGTCAGTGCCACAAGGTTGTAAAAAAGATGTCACTTAAAAACCTGTAAATATAGACAGTTATGGGCCCTAGGCATAAGCAACTCCTCGAAAAAATATTAAAATCCCAAAAATGACTTTATATTAATGAGAAATAGCAAAAAACAAACCTATCAAATAGTGAAATAGGTTATGAAATTCATTTACCAATTGATTTTTACCAAATTTTTCCACATTTGGAACTTTCCACCTTTGGAAGGCATTTTTCGAGCTGTGACTATAGAAGTTGCGGTCGACCATTTTCAGTTACGCCTAGACTAGGTTGGTCATCTTGCCTTTCCCATCATTTTTTATGGTTTTATTTTGTGTTTTAGCTTATATTTTGAGTGTTCTGGGCTCCTTGAGAAGCCCTAGGTGCCGAACCAGATCGACGCTCCCTCAAAGGGTTGAGGGGAGAACCAGTCGAGATTTCATCACCCTGGTGCACAGTCCCAGAGAGCGCTACCACTCTGTGGGAAGTTTTAAGGGAGCGCTAGGGAAAAACTATTTTTTTTTGTCTTTTGGGCTAAAAAGACAATTTTCTTCCATAAAAAGTTGACTAAAGATGTTTAATTGTTTGTATTTTCAGATTTCACCAGTCATTTAGCCATGATGGAGTGGAAAGAATGAGAAAATGAGTTTGATGACATTGCTTCTTTAAAAAATCCTTCAAGCAAGGGAAACTTTGCAAAATTGTGGTTTACTCAAGTATTTTAAGCTCCAAAACATGAGGAAAGAAGTACTATTACTTGAGTACTTTATCAGTTTATGGGATGATGTCAAAAAAAAAATTTGCATTGGGCCACACATGCTCGAGATTGATCTTGATGATGTCTAATTTCTAATGGGGCTCTCGAGGAGAGGGGCTCCTATGCTCTTGTCCAAACACCGGGCAACTCCTCAACCAACTGAGGCGTATGTTGTTGAGCATTGTATACCGGGATCGTGATTGGTAGGTGGTCAAATCATGATCAAAGATGTAAGGGACTTGGAACTTTGGTTGATTCTATTCTCCATCACCAAATTGAAGGGTAGTACTAGTGCTCATCTAGCTTCGAAATCATATATGTCATATTCTTTACAATGTGTAGAGCCCAGGTTGTTTAACTGGAGCGCAGGGTTTCTTTGAAATGTTAAGGAACATATATCGAAGTGTAGGATAGGTAGAAAAAAACAATTTGGAAATGGTTCTTTTCTAGTTTTGTTCTTTTTAGAGCGAGCTCCCCAGATGCAGCCACAGGTTGCATTGATAGCGCATCCTACGACTAAGCCACGGATGGAGAGGTGGACCAGTCTATCCCCAATATTGGAGTATGAGCCTTCAACATTTAGATTTACACCTGATTTATTAACTTGGTGGAGGAGACAACTAGTTGTTATCTAGGATTTTCGTTATGCTAGAGTGGACTTTCGAGGTAGTGCAGACTTGGTGATCCCTGAGGGAATTCAGTGGGATGCGTCGGGTATGAAACTAAACCTTGCCACATATTTTTTTTTTTTATATTTTATATTGTTTTTGATGTGTATAATAAGGGATCTAAAGATATTTTTGTTTCGCCATACAGACATAGGCGCATCACGTCTGCCAGAGATGTCGACACTAGGGCGTTGTGGAGACACACAGGGAGCAGTGGAGCATGAGGTTGTGGTGGGAGGACATCGATAGGTTGAGAGGAACCTCCGAGGTTTGAACATGGGTGTCCCACCTCTCAGGAGGTGAGATGTGCCTCTCCATTTGCAGTGACACACAGTTGGAGTTCCTGAGAGTCTTAACCATTTACTTCGTCGAGTGGCCCATGTAGTAGTGTGCTTCACAGAGCACAATGTGATACAAGAGGATGAATAGGATCCTCAACATATTTTGTAGTCTTTTATGATGATGTCATGGGCATGAAGGCCCAATTTTTTTTCCCTATTATGTACCTTNTATGTGATTTTTATGTGTACATGTGATTCATTTTTTTTACAAATGTTTTATCTATGGGCAAGATATCAATCCAATATGTAATTAGCTAATGAATCTGACATTGTATTAAGTTCTCTCGGTATATGTCTATATTTTATAAATTCAAACGTTCTTTCGAGACATCGAACTCTTAGGTGGAGGCATAGTAACACAAGGTTGCAAACGACGTAATATTGATTAAGCTGACAGACCACGAGTTTAGAGTCTAGGTTAATAATCAAATGAGTTATGCCTAGAGAGGAAGCTTCAATTAAGAGTTCGATGATGGCATGATAGTCTGCCATGTTATTGGTTGTCGATCCTAGGAAAATTCCTCCTGAACTCAGCAACTCACCAGAGTGGTAAATGACCCAAGCTGCAAAAGCAATGTTCTGGGTGTGTCGACTAGCGCCATCTGTGAAACCAACAAAGATGGGAAAGGGAGATGTCATATGCGCATGCAATCACAAGACAAAGTATAAGAAGCTAAGACAAAACTTGTTTACGCAAGAGAAAAGACACACCAAATCAAAAGTATATAGTACAATAGTGTACAAAACACACATGCCAGATGTTCTATGCATAGTACTTCTTAAGGTAAAAACCATTTTGGGGCTCATCGAGAGATACTCCATAGTAGTCGACTAAATCATAGGCTCCTCTATGTAATACATGTTTTATGATATAAGGTCCATGCCATAGAGGTTCTAGCTTTCCTGTTCCAAACTTATCGTGAGCTTGGTCATAAACGAGGACCAAGTCTCCCTCTACAAAAGCACAAGGTTGAACGGATTTTTCATATTGACTCTTCAGTCATTTTTTATATGTCTCATTAACAAGAGCAGCATCATGACTTGTTTCATCCAACTTGGTTAAATACAGGAATCGTTCCTCTTCAGCAAAGGTATGAGGCAGAAGTTCCACGGTGAGTTTCAACGAAAGGATCTCACACTCTATTGGTAACACCACTTCTATGTTGTATACCAACTGGAATGGAGTGAATCTAGTTGTAGTTTTCACCGAAGTGCAGTAGGCCCAGAGCACAGGGAAAATTTGCAGGTGCCAATAGGTTTTGTTTGTCCCCACCATGCATTGGAGCATGGTCTTTAATACTTTCTTGATAGCTTCAACTTGTTTGTTTGCTTGAGGATAGTAGGGGGATGATTTTTCATGGAGAAAACCCAAATTGACGTGTAACTCACTCATCATATGGTTCTGGAAATGTGAGCCATGATCGGTGACAATGGCTTGTTGGACACCAAAGCGAGTGATGGTGCGGTTAAAAATAAAGAGTGTTGTAGTATAACCATCGTTAAGAAATGTGGGCATAGCCTCAGCCCATTTAGTGAAATAATCAATGACAACAATGATATAACTATTCCCCCCAGTTGAGGTAGGATTACATTGCATAAAATCAATGCCCCATTTTGCAAAGGGGTCGACGGTAACAATGGGATGTAGCAGAGAAGGGTGGGTACATGCCTTTTTCTGAAAAGCTTGATAGGGTGGGAATAGTTTGATGACCTCAATAGAATCTTTGAAGATAGAGGGCCAAAAATAACTGGCAAGTAATATTTTTTGGGTTGTAGCCATCCCAAAAAGATGATTTCCACAAGCTCAAAGGTAACAGTAATTCAAAACGTGTTCAGCCTCATCATGTGTTAAACAACTTCATAGGATAGTATCATTACCACGGTGGTACAAAGTGTCTCCAATGATAAAGTAGCATTTAGAATGGTGGTGGATACGATGTTCGTCACATGAAATATCGGGCTGGAAACGTTAGGTTTGGAGATAGAGAAGAATATCTCCATATCAAGTTTCGAACGTGCTAATGAGGAACAAAGATTCATCGGGAAGAGAATCAATGGGCTCAGTATCCTCATCAGTATAGGGAAGATTGCAAATTAGTTCCATAAAAACGAACGATTTTTTATCTTTTTCTTTGGCAAAATCGAGATAGAATTCTTTAAGAATAATGATCCATTTAGAATATTCCCCCCCAAGGACTTGACCTTTTAAGATATGGTACATGGGGTTCAAGTTCACGATGACCGTGGTAGTGCGTAACAGGATGTACTGGTGAAATATCTGGACTGCAAAGACTGCAGCCAGAGCCAACTTTTCAAGATGTGAATATTAGAGCTCGGGACCAGATAGACTCTTACTCAGATAATATATCACATGTTCATCACTGTTAGTATCCTCTTGAACTAACACCATAGAAATAGTGGAAGTAGAGGTATCCAAATAAAGGATGTAGTCTCGTGCATAATATAGGGGGTGCAAGAGAGGCATGTGTGTTGAGACATTCTTAAGAGCATCAAAAGAGCATTGATCAGTGTCATCTGAGATGAAAGGAGTGTCTTTCTACAACAATATCATAAATCATTTAGTGAGTTCATTGTAATTACAGATGAAACGACGAAGAAAGTTTGCTTTCCCTTGAAAAATTTGTAGTTGGGTTAAATTGTTGGGAGGGGGTAAAGCAATAATAGATTTTACTTTTAAGGAATCCACCCTAATACCATCTTTGGAGACGAAGAATCTGAGGAGTCGACCTGATTTGACAACAAATATGCATTTGTGAGGGTTTAAATGGATATGGTAAAACCAACATCGAATAAATATGGACCGTAAATAACCAATATGGTCTCGTCGATTAGACGAATGAGCAAGTAAGTCATCAAGGTAAGGTTCCACAATATGTTTGATATTGTGGAAATCATACGACACAGCCGGCTGGAAAGTAGCTCCTGCGTTTTTAAGAACAAAAGGTAGTTTTCGATAAGAAAACGTCCCCCAAGGGAAGATAAATGTTTTCTTATGTTGATCATTCGGTAGAATATCGATTTGGCTATACCCTGAGAAACCATCCATGAAGGAAAATATAACGTTGCCATCGCAATTATCGATGATTTGGTCGATAAATGGTGTAGCGTAAGTGTCTTTGGGAAAATCCTTATTGAGATCCCTATAATCGACATAGACACAAATGGTCCCTTGTTTCTTAGTGACCATAATGATGTTAGAAAACCATTTTCTCAAGGGGATAGGATAAATAAAACCAGACTTCAAAAATTTTTCAAGTTCTGCCTTTATAGCCACAGTTTTCTTAGGATGAATCGGGTGAAGTTTTTGTTGTACAAGTTTAACACTTGGGCAAGTTTTTATCTCATGCACAACGATCGACGGATTGATCCCTAACATTTCTTCGTAACTCCAAGTGAAGACGTCGCAGAATTCTTTGAACAAAGCGATATAATCTTCCACTTCCTTGGGCGAACAATTGGCACTAAGATGAACATTTTCCATGATACCTTCTTTGATCGAGATGTTGATAGTGATCGTAGAAGAGATGTTGCCCAAATTCCCCTTGGAAGTAGTGTCTTGGGTAAGTATGGGAGATTGGGGAGAATCAACAACACCGTTAGGAAAGATAGAGTGTATATCTTTCTCAATTTCATCTAAACTAGGGAGAAAAGATGAATGATGATGTTTATCATCCCATGGTACCTCTTCGATATTAACAATTTCCATAATGGATTCGTCTGATGAAAAAATATGTAGGATGTAATCGAAAGTAGAGGATAGGGAATCCAACCAAGAGGAAAATGAGTAAGTGTTGGATGCCAACAGATGTTGGTCATCCAATGAGAGAGAGGTGGATTGAATAACATTGTATGAAGCCTCAACAAGACTAAGTGGCATACTGTCACCTAGTGCATCAAATTCCAAAAGACTAGGCACAACCCAAGGATCAGATGATTCGTAAGATTGATATGCCATTGTCGAGATCATATTGATCATGGAAATATGTTGCGAGGTGGGAGGAAGTGATGTAGGGAAGGTAACCATAAGGGAAGAGTATTTTAAAATACCTACACCTACACTTTCATAAGTGATCTTACTATCTCCCAAGAAAGGAATGTTGTTGGCTGCGGGAGTGAGAGCGTCGGGGGTACAATAATCTAACTGATCGATAGTGACAATTTTACCTTGATAGGGGAATTGTACACATCAAAACACTGATGAGGCGACGACAGTCATGGCATAAAACCAACTTCTTCCTAACAAAAAGTTGTAATCGAGTGGAGCATCGACTACCTCTACATCGACAGAGACAGTCTTACCTCCCAATTGAACAACTAAGGAATTCAAGAGTCCGTGAGGATGAAAACCTCACCCATCGAATGCTTGTAACATTGTAGGGGATTGATTAATTACATGTGATTTCAACCCTTTCCAGCAAGCTAATGACATGACACAAGAGGAAGCTCCCTCATCCAGTATGGTGCGATGAATGTGTTGGTTGTGGACAACAACATCGATCTGAAAAGAAAGCTGGTGAGAAAGTCGTGACTTGAAATTATTAAGGTTAAACATGATATTATTAGACGAATCAAGATTGATTGCTCCGATGTCAGGAAAGAGTGTTCTACGTTGACTTGGACAATGTTATAGAACTTCGAGAGCAGACATAGCACACGGTGCTTGAGCCAAATCTTCAAGGATGTTGTAGTTTTGGGTGACACGTGAACTAGGATTAAAAGTTTATTTTCGAATAGTGCTCTTGGGAGGGTGTAAAATAGAGTCGAAAGTAGGTTTCTCAATCTGAAGTGGTCCAGATTGAGGAGTAACAGTGGGGGGAGGTGGATCCAATGTAGTACCATTACTGACCTTCTCTTTATCAGGTTTAGCTGGTGTGTCATACATTGTAGTGTGAGTGGTTAAATCAATCCCATTAAACATATAAATGTCGGCACTCGATGAGGCTTCCTCACCCCCAATATACGATCCGACCACTATAAACAGTTGAACCACAAAGGGATAATCACCCGAATGCGACCTCGTGCATAACCCCTGTGTGAGAGGGGGATCCCAGAAAACCAATACGACAATTGGATTTGACTCTCCCTAGCTCAGGATGCTAATGTTTGTTTTGAAAACTTTGGAGAGTTGTACTCACAGCCTAATCCAAAGTGCTAACTCTAGTCTACTATTGGTGGAAGATTCTAAAAACAAAAATGTTCTAGATAATTTTTAATTAATGTTCGTTTTACAACTATTCTTTACTCAAAGGGTGCACGAAAGTGAAACTGATGGAATGAGGAATCAATTCCCAAAAAGATGCATGAAAGATGATAAGAAATCGTTTCTTTTCAATGAATGCCTATTTAAGGGAAAGAGAAAGACTTGTTTTCACCATCAAACACTAATACAAAATGTCCTCAATCAATTGGTTCTCAATCGAATCCAATGGAATGCTAAAACATTTTCAAAAATGCTTTCTAATATGCAAACCAATCACTAAAATGTATCTTTGTCATTTGTATGTGAATGATGATTAATTCAATGCGAAAACTTCTGCTGCTAACTACCCTTCCAGATCAAGGAGATTCGGACAAGCATGATCAAATTTCACACAAACAACACACCCTCTTGATATGATTGAAACAAGAAGAAAACATAAAACAAAAGATAACAAAGAAAATCAAACAATTCACACAAAAAGAGATGTTTAAGAACAATGACCTCAAAGAACCAAATAAGATGATTTACAAATTGCTGATGCCCTTCACCAGAGTTCTCGCTCAGCCGAATAGGAGAGAAGAAAGCAGTGGATTGATTCCAAGTTCTCAACAATAGAAAAACTCAAAATAAAGAAGAAGGCCTCAAAATCTAAACAACAAAGTGCTTACTTCTCAGGAGGAAGGGTGTCAAAGGTCAATAGGAAGAAGCATTAAATCACAAAGAATCTTAGCAAGTGAAAAACAAAGATTGGATCTCAAAAAATGCAATTCTGGAAAGGATTTTTTGCAAAGGGAGGCTGGCACTCTAGTGTAAGGGGCACCTATTGGAAGATTGATTGTTGTCATTGATGTCAACCCTAGTCATGGGTTTTGGACCGCAAGATTGATAAAGGTATTTGGACATGAAGGAAAATGCACATGCATATACAACACCCATGAATGGATTGTATACATCATGTTGTTTCTGGTGGTATGTGGCACATCACATGGATCCTCATGGTTGAGGAGAAATGAATTTTGAAGATGACAAAGTGAATTGAAAAAGGAAGTACATGTAGGCCCTGAAAATAATTAAAGAAAATAATTACAAAATAAGAAAGTGTCAGGTCGGCCCTAATGTTAAAATGAAGTGACATAAATGGTATAAATAAATATCATTATATAGTCATTTGATACAAGTCGAATTTTAGAGGGAAGAAGAAGTAAAAGAAGGCCGGATTTCAAGGGAGGATGAAGTCTTTTGGCGATGTGTTCTAAGGTATGTTATTTTCAGGTCATCTTACCATTTTTGCTTTAAATTTTTTTTCTGGAACGATTCAGATGGTGAAATCGCTATGGTATTGAGAAGACATATCAAGGTACCTCTGGTAAAAAGTTCAGCTCTTTATTCCCTATAATTATGGAGATACACTCTGTGGAATATAGGGTTTGTGACCAGTCCTGAAACTAGTCAAAAAACAGGTGTTCTGGGTAAAACAGTCATAACTTTTTCATACAGACTCCAAATGTAGTGGGACCACCTCCATTGGAAATAGTATGGAATGTAGTTTCTTGTGTGAGAGCTTCATAATCATATGTTAAATATTGAGCACGGGGCATGCTGTACAATTTGGGTCTTCTGAATAGACCAGAATTGAATAAAGTCTACCATTCTTTCTATAACCTCTTTTTGGGGAGGATTCAAGGAGTGAAAATTATAGGAGTTTCAGAGAATACATTGAGTAACATTATCTATAGGATCAGAGTACTCCAAGAATTGAAAATTTGAAGAAATTGAAGAAGTCTCAGAAATCATTATCAGGTTCTATGTGATGATTGGTTGATGGTGATGATTTAATGTAAAGTTTCATTATCTCTCATATATTCTTGGGTGGAAGGAAGGGGCAAGGATAGAGATTTCAAATATCTCTTGATATTGGAGGATTGTATCTTCCTCTTGGAGGTTTATCCTTCCCTTTACATTTGGAAGCTGTAGCTACCTTTGGAAGTCATTACTTCCCTTGAACAAAAACTATTGATTATTTCTCATATATTGTGCATGGTGTATT
>ML777103.1:157803-169571 GCA_009831015.1 Picea engelmannii | reverse complement strand
TCACATAACTCCTCACGGTTTGAGAGTTATGGCCTTACAAATTTGGAGGACCCTCATATGTCATCTAGAAGCCCCAAAAGGTCAAAGTAGTCAAAGTGGTTTAAGAGATTTTAAAAGGTAAATAATAAAGTGAAGTGATGAGTTTATTATAATTCAAAGTGATACAAAATAAATTATTTCAATAATAAATTTAATGGAGAAATTAGAAGTGAACCCAACCCTAAAATAAAGAAAGTGGGCCAAGTGACCTAGAAGATGTTTTTAAGGAAGCTACTTGGAGAGTATAAATAAGAGACAAGGCTCTCTCATTTGAATCACACTTGAAAATATTGAATATATATATGTGTTTGAGGTAACCAAGGACATCTAAACTAGAATTATGAATGAAGGTGAAGAAAATAAGGCCGAAATGCAAGGAAGGATAAATTATTTTGATGGTGCTTTCTAAGGTATGTTATTTACAAGTCATCTCACCATTTTCACTATAACCTTATTTTCTATAATGATTCAGACCGTGAAATTTCTATGCCATTGAGAAAACATATCCAAGTATCTGTGTTAAAAAATTAATATTGTGGGTCGTTGTATTTTGGGAGTTACACTCCGTGGAAAATAGGGTTTGTGGCCAGTCCTAAAACTAGTAAAACACAGGTGTTTCGGGTAAAAATGTCATAAATTCTTTATAACAGATCCAAATTTAGTGAGACAACATGTGTTGGTTAGGGTAAAGTCTATAGTATGTTGTGTAACAGTTTCATATCATTTAAATAAATATTCCATGCAGGGCACGCTCTACAAGGTCAATCTTTAGAATAATCCAGAATTCAGCAAGGTATGCCATTTTTTCTATAAATCCTTTTCTGAGAGGTTCCAAGTAGTGACACTTGGAGGAATTGCATAAAACACATTGAAGAACATTGTATATCAGTTTCATATCTTTATACATTACAGGTACATAGTTATGATTACTTCAAGTTAGGGTTGTTGACTAATCCAAAACTAGGCATGTGAGACTAAAGAAAAGTTTGATGAAAATGCTAGTCAAATGTTGTTAAAGTTAAGGAAGGTTTGCAAGAAAGTGATCATATACACCAGGTCTATTACAGAGCTACAAATCAGATTTGGATGATGAAATTGATGAGGGATTTTGGTTTAGGTACATGTTGAGTACATGGTTGAGACAAGTAGTTGATGAGTTGGCACATACATGAGGTGTATAGTTGATGATGTTGGTACATATTGATGAGTCATAGTTGATGAGTAGTTGACGCATGATTAGTACATACTTGGTACATGGTTGGATGCACTTTTTTATGGTACAGGTTGATTACAGGTTGTTTGGTATAGGTTGGTGCATGGTTGATGCACTTGTTTATGGTACATGTTGATTACAGGTTGTTTGGTACAGCCTGGTCCATGGTTGATGCACTTGTTTATGTTCCAGGTTGATTACAGATTGAGGTACAGTTTGATGCATGGTTGATGCATAGTTCAGATTTATAGGTACAAGTTTAAAGTGGTATATCTCACAGTGATAGTGTGACAGTGGTTCCATCATTCTACTTCTACTTCAGGGCGGTTGGATGGGGCAAGGATAGGTGGTTGTAGCCACTTTTCAGTTGTAGTCGAAGAACATAGGGGGTTGTAGCCTCCTTTTGGTTGTAGCTAGTGAATTGGGGAGTTGGAGCTTCCCTCAAGTTGTAGCCTGAGAAACTAGGGGGTTGGAGCCTCCTTCTAGCTGCAGCTGGAAAACAAAGGAAGTTGGTGCTTCCAATGAATGTAATTCTTCAAGACATATAAGAAAAAGCATTTTGTGGTTTTCTCCCGATTTGGGTTTTCAAGTAAAACACTAGTGTACTGTGTATGTGTATGATTGTTCATTTGTTCATTTCTTATTTACTCTGCAATTATTGGATGATAATGCTTCATTGATATAACACTTGGATTATATGGTTAAAAAGGATTAAATTTCTCTATTATTGATTCATCCCCCCCTCTTAGTAATTCAACATGTGGGATGCTCGGGGTTTATGGATGATGTTAACATGAGGAGAGGATAGCAAATGCCCCAACCAAGGGTGACATGGGTTGCTTTTCCAAAAAAAGAAGGTCGCCAAGGGGCGACAACAAAAGGCTAAGTAAATGATGGAAACAAAGGTTTTTGTATAATTTTCAAATGAATAAAGAATAATTTGGGATGAGTGTATAGATACAAAAGTAGGTGCCCCAGTGCAATATGGCTTGGCCTGTGAGGGCACAAGTTGCATGGAGAAATGGTGGAGTGTGGGGACCTCATGGGTGGGTTTCTGTATGAGGTAGATGAATGGAGGGAAATTCGCAGAGCGGTAAATTGATTATGGATGAAATGGAAGGTTAATGATACTGCGAAGGCATAGTCAAACTAGAACTATGATGAGATAACCTGGGAGTCCATTGGGAAATCTAACAACATGAGTAGAAGGAGTATGTGTATGATTCTCAGAAATGCGTAAGACTATCAGGACTCCCATCCCTAGGGGGTGAAAGCATCATGAGTGTCAAAGTGCTAAGGGGGCCTATGAATGGGACAACTCATGTGGGGAATAGTGATACCGGGTGACAGTACCGAAATGCAGCGGAGGTGATAGTACTGCAAAGCCGGATGTGAGGATCCTACAGGAAAATGTCAGAGGGTGTGAATGGGAGATGCAATTTATAGTCAGAGGGAATGATTACATGCCAGTGTTGATCAGATACCTGAAGGGGCCGTGCTAGTTTGTGACGACCAAGTACCTGCACATGTTAAAACCGAATACCCGACGTGAACAATATCTGAAGTTAAAGAACATATAACATCTATTTGATAGTTTTGAACATGAGTATGCATACCTGGATGTGATGTGAGAAAAATGCTCCCCCGGGGCCGAGTATGGATTGTGACCCAGGGAATGTGATTGTGTAGGTGGCAGGATCCTAATCCTGTGGCTGAAGATGGATCGGAAAACAGATGCTCTGAGCTCCTGTAATTGAGTGTGGAAGTTTGGAAAAAGGGACTATATATAGTTGTGGGGCCCACAATGCCACCTCATGCAATGCAGTCTTATATTGATCTGCTAGATGGATTTGAATTTGATTGTAGCTAGAGAACCTGTCCATGAAAGAAAAGGCCTCATGGCCAACACAGTCATCAATAATTTGGTCGATGAAAGGCATTGGGAAGTTTTCTTTGGGACAAGTGTGATTGAGATCGCAAAAGTCGGTACAGAAACGAATAGTGCCCTATTTTTTGTTGATAGGGATGGGGTTGGAGACCCATGATGTATATACGATGGGGTATATGAACCTTGCAGTGCGTAGTTTGTTAATTTAGGCTTTGATAGCCGCTACTTTGGATGGGTGCAGTGGGCATTGATTTTGACGTACAAGGGTGATATCTGGCCATGTGTCGATGTGGTGTTCAACGATAGAAGGATCGAGGTCAAGCATCTCCATGTATGACTAGGAAAAAATATCCCTGTATTCCTGAAAGAGAGATTTGTAAGCTGTGAGTTCTTTAGGGGAGCATGCGATGCCAATGGTGATTTCCTCTATGATTCCTGGTGTGATGGAAATGTCAATTTTGATAGTGGGGGAAATGTTAGCCATGTTTCCTTCTTCAAAAGCATTGGGGCTAGGGATGGGGTTGTTGAACTAGTCTATATGCCATGATGGAATAAAATCCTTGGTTTTGAGTGCACATATGGAGTCTTGGCTAAGAGGGTCAAAGGCTTCCTGTGAGAGAGAGAGTGCTCTATGATGGAGCATGCTCCATGGGCAATTGACGGTATTTAGTTCCTCCAGGATATTTTCGTCACAGTGGAATATGTGAGAATATAAGGGATATGGGGAAGTCACATTGGTGATTGTTACTGCATGATTATCTTCAGGTGGTGAATATGTAGAAGGGGTATCACAATTATGGTGTGATGGCATGTTGGACATAAACCAAATGTCCAGACACTATGGGTTGTAAACTATGGTCGAGGGTAATATGTCCTAAGGAAAATGAACTAGAGAATTGGGGGGATTTGGGGGAAAGTCCTCAGACAATCTATCCATGAACCATGGAGGGATGGGGAGTGATTCAGGTTCAAGGGATGTGATCTGAACATTATCTGGAGAGGGAATAGGGGGAATCACTTGCATCACAGGAAGTGAGGTGGTTAGAGGATTTTGAATAAGGGCCATTTGACGACACCTATATTCAATGATCGTAGGACACTGATAGGTGAAATGATCAAGTGATTCAAAAAGAGAGGAGGGGCACCTCATCTGTTCGTTGACTGAGGTCATGACATAATGGATGTCAGTGACATGGGTACTTGATGAAGTTGGTGGAGAAGGTTCTTGTTGGGAGATTTGGCGTACTTTTGTGAGTGTCTGTCAAAACTAAGGTAACGCATGGCAATGATGAGTATAATGGCCATATTCTGAACAAATGGCACATGTAAATTTGGTTTGCATCCCTTTACTTCCAGTAGTAGGGGATGCTTTGGTAGTACTAGGTGTTCTTGGTGAAGTAATGAGTGAGGTGGTTGCTCGAGGGAGTTGGATCAAATTGCATAACTCAGGGAGAGAGGGAAATCTATTGGTGGGGTGTCCCTCTCTCTCACATAGTGCGTAAAGAGGTGGAAATCGGGGAGGAAGTGGAGCAGTGGGCTCTTTCTTCTTCCATCTTCCCCCAACTGTAGCGGTGGTGCTGGTGAGTGGGGGTGAGGGTGGTGTTGTCGGAGTTAGTACGGGAATTTGCATCGGGATTCCCTCTATTTGGGAAGGGAGGGATGGTTGAGGAACCATTTCGGGTGGGTGTAGATACCATACTAGTATGGCGAGAACCATGTTGGGAAGGGTAAGCATTGTAGATACCTGGAAATCTTTTACCCCTGGTGGGGGGTAGAAGAAGGGGATTTGAGTAATGGCTTGGGGGAAGGTCCCCCAAACTAGGATTTGACCCTAGGGGAGGGTGAAATCGGGGATAAGTGGTGTCGTAGGGTTCTCAGGGGATTCCCGAGATAGGATTTTTTCGATTAGTGGGACGTCGTGGGGTGGAGAAGCCTCAGTGGGAGCAATGGTATCTCCAGTTTCAGATCCATTGGAAGATATGACACACACTTGTGTTGAGGGGTGTATGAGCAGTGGTGCTCCATGGTATGCCCCCAACAAAGATGGATCTTTGAAACTTCTGGGGCCCATATTTATGAGTGGATATGCATTGGAACTAGTGTGGACAAGAGGTAAGATGTTGTCGATGTTGGAGGAGTGGTTAGGTTCATAACGTGAGACTTGGTCAATGATTATGATCTTCCCGTTGTGGGGGAACATCATAGTTCGAAACATAGAAGAGGCCATAGCCTTCATAGCGTACATGTAGCTATTCCGGAACAAGATATTGTAATGAAGCGGGGCATCGATAACCTCAATGTCAATAAGAATGTTTTTGCCTCCGAGTTCAACAAGGACATTTTGAAAGAGCCCATCAGGAGAGGATGGTCATCCATCATAAGCTATCAAAGTTATGGTGGATGGTATGAGCTTAGGGGAGCCAAGTATTTGCCATACCGTTTTGGACATGATGCATGTGGATGCACCTTCATCAATGATACATCAATGAACTGTGATGTTCCAAATTTTGACTGGTATCTGGAAATCTACCAAAGCAGGGAGACGGGTTTCACCACAATCTAGATCAAATGTGATGAGTCTAGTATCAGCACAGTCGACTGCCCCAAATGTGGAAAGTAATGATTTTTGTTGAGTGGGACAGGTTTGGAGGATCTCCAATACTGACATGGTTGTAGGAGATTGCACCAAGTCATCGACCAGACTGTAATTGTGTGCCTCCCTAGCCTGAGGGTTGTTGACATTCTGTCGTAATGGAATGCGAGGAATATGAATGGGTGGTTCAGTGTTAAGGCGTGGAATTATCAAAGTTTGTCCGGCTATAGATGGAGCTGCTTCCGAAGTGGTGGGAGTGGATTTAGGGGGTGCGATGTATTGATGATTGTGTGTTTGAAGAAGAATTTATTCTTCGCTGGTGAGGAGGATATTTCGATTCACTAGATTCCCAAGGTTTTGATATTGTCCCATCTATGGTGGGGCAGGATGCATATGCTGCTGGGCATTCATCAAACCTTGGTGTGGAATATGGTTTTGCAACATATCTGGGGATGGTTTTTGCAAATATTGTTGCGGGGCCTGCTAAGGGGCAGGCGGTGCTAGGGGACGTGGTGCATTGAAGGAATTTTTCAATTGTATGAAGTCAGAAATTTGGGGGCAATGGTGAGTATAATGACCATGCTCGCTGCAAAGAGAAAAAGGGAAGTTCTTTCGGAGGTTGTTGTTGTTGTTCATCCCTTGGCGTTTGTTGTTATTTCCACCTTGGGGGTTCTGGTTACCCTAGTTCTGGTTTCCCTCAACAGGTTGGTTTTGTTGGGGGTTATTTCCCCCTAGTCCTGGGTTATTATTGTTTCAGTTTTTTCCTTTGTTTTTGGCATTATTTGGCTGATGGGACATATTTTCCATATTTAGTTGTTCAAAATTTTGAAATTGTTGAATGGGAGAGGGTTGAACAAAGTTAAACCCAATGTGTGGTTGTCCTTATGGAGGAGCAATGGGCTGTGGAGGACCAGGAAATGGGAAATACAGATTATTTTGTGGTAACAATTCATAGGGTACATAGGAAGGCGTAGCGCTTTCACTAGTGCTCAGGGTGTAAGCTGAGTTAGAGGGGGTACCAGAACTTGGTTGAACATCCAGGCACATCATAGGTGTCGGAAAGGGTCCACTCATGGATGGAGGGAAGACAACAGTGTATGGTTGTTGCTAATCAGGGGGGAGGGTAATAAGGGGGTCCTCCATACATCGGTGGATATTGGGGTGTACCGTACATAGGTGGTGGTTGGATGTATAGATTGTGGTGTGTTGTGGTACCAATCAATCCATCCGCTAAGTGAGACATCCTAGGTTTGTCCTGGATGAATGGTATGGGTCTTAGGGCATCAGGCAGTACTGTGTATAAATATCCTGACCGTGCATAACTAAGTTCATACTATTGAGCCTTGCTGATGGCTGCCTCTTTAGTTTGGGGGAAGGTGGAGGCCAGATCTTTGGCAAGGAGAGGGACGAGTGATCTGAGAAACCAATCGAGGCATTATTCTTTGGTGGTTTCTGCTTTGCATAAACTAATTCATCGATGCCATTCGTGAATGTGGTCAGCGATGTGTGTGGATGAGGTTTGTTTAAACTCATAGTGCAGTTCGAGGCCATTGTCATGACGAATTGGTAGTTGAAATAAGTTCAAAAATGTTTTGGCCAAGGATTCAAAAGTCACATGGGACCCTGATTTTTCATCCACATAACATTTGGCTGATGTACCTGTGAGTGTGCGCTAAAATAACCTTAAATAGATGCAGTCGTCCATGATGTTGTTTGAAGAGCACCATAAGTGAAAGGTCATGATATGGTTGGTGGGATCTTCCCTCACTTTTCCTTCAAACTTGGGTATGTCTGAAGGTAGTTTTATAGGCATAGCGGGCCATGTGGGGTCATGCAATATAGGGTCGTTTGTGAGTTTACTCAAATCGAGTATGTTGAGGGATGCCAAATATGGCATGTGGAGTGGTGGTGGATGATTAGTTCCAGCCCTGGTGTGAGCAGTTTGTGTACTTGATCCTTGAGGGGAGTTAGGTGGGGTTGTACTTCCCCCTTGAGAAGAAGTTTTCCCCCTGCTTCCTTGTAAAGGAGAGCTAGTGGATGGTTGTCCTTGGGAATTGGACCTAAGTAAAGTGGAACCAATTAAATCTGATCCAAAAATAGTAGCAATAACAGGGGTGTGAGAGGGTTGAGCTGATGTGTTGGCAAGACTAGGAACTCCTCCTAGAATAGGAGGGAGATTTTGCAAGCATCTGGAATGACAGGGATTCTGTGGGTCCCCTATGATGTCTAACTAGTAGAGTAAATGTGTGAAAATGGTGATGAGAGAAATAAATGAACAAGAGACTTGTGTAACTTGGACCTTTACAATATATCTCACAATCACATGTAATCAAATGAGCATCATACATAAATCGATTGAAAAGAAGAATACATGTGGGTAGGTAGTTTTTTTCCACGTTAGAGAACAAAGAAAGCAAATGTTCATGTCCTAAAAATATGCAATGTCCTTCCTCTCAAATAGAACTAGACCTTCCAATAGCACTCATCAGTGGGGTCTGAAGCCACTGGAAGAGAAACCAGTGAAGGATGAAACAATCAGTTATAATGAGAGGTAGAGGGTGCATATCCCAAAAGTGCTGGTGACATTTCCCAATAGCCACACAAAATATGATCAAGGTGCAATTGCAGCCCACAATTGCCACCTGGGTAGATGTCCTGATTTTGGTCACTAGGTACCTCGGTCAAAGTGCGACATTTAGATTTTCGGCTTCAGAAATGGGTCACGGGTTAGATCCCTTCCAAGAGGTGGGTGCCTCAAGGGGGGATGCATAGAACAACTGGACCTCGACCTTCAACCCTTCATGGGTACCTCCCTGCCTTATGGTGTTATGAACACTTGACTTGGAGGATTTAAAAGTTCTCTATTTGTCAACTTCTAATGTTTTAAGATGTGAGAACTAGATAACAAGGGGTTATTTGGACGCCTACCCCCGAGAACCTACGTAGACTAAAAAATTCTTTTGGCACCTCCTGTGGAGGAAAACTTAGTGAGTTTTTAAGAAAAGTTTTAGATGTGGTTGTTTGAGAGATTGGGGGTGTGAACCAATCTCATTTGAATTAAGTGGGTGTGGATAATTCCTTCAAGAAATAGTGAGACATTTCAGAATCCCTTTTGGGGAAACCTACTTTAACCTCCACAATTCGAGATGAAATTATGTGAGTGGGTAGTGACTTTGTGTGTGAGCAAGTGAACAAATGTGTCAAATTTTTAATAAGTTAGGTGTCACATTGCAACATGTGGACTTCATGTGGTCCTTACAAATCTTTATTACCTATCTTACTAGATTTCATTGGTACAACCTTGTGGAGTTTTAATGTCCCTAAAGAACTAGCATGTGGACATATGGGTCCTTACCAATTCTTTAAACTCCCTAATGTGTTTTAATCTAAGAAAGCTTTTGAAAAAACTATCCTATATTGTAAGCATGTGGGCATTTATGGACCCGTTACAATAATCTTTAAACTCCCCTAGTGATGTAAACTAAGAAAGTGGCTTCAAAAACTATCCTAACTTTGCCACATGTGGGCATGTATGGGCCCTTACAAATTTAAGATGTTTTGAAAAAGAAACTAAGAGGATCCCTAGGGGGGCTTTGCCCTCTCGTAAAGAATTTGTTTAAGGGAGATGAAATCTTCCCTCAATCACTTTTCTGATTCTCAAGATCACTCTATGGTGCGAGAGAAGAGCACACTCAATGATTGAGGTTTGATTTCTAGTCCCAATGCAAGTGTTTATATATGTGATAGTAAATTACCTTAACTTAGCGTTTACAATCAAAACAAGCCATCCATGTGGAAACTCAAAGCAAAAGAGGAGAAATATGGTTCTTTTTAACCCCCTAAGTGTCTATGTTTGACTACCCCTTCATGTGGGAAGGGAATCTAAGTGTGGTGCTTTTACAAATTGCATAACATTAAGATTTTGAAGGCTAGAGGTCTTCAAAAATCACCAAAAACTCTTACAACTTCAAGTCTTTGGACAGATGCGCGGGTTACAGTTCAGACAAAGGCACGGTTGGTGCACAATGCGTAGAGAACACAAAACCTTTAGGTGCAATGTGTGCAGAATGCACAAAGAACAGAAGTGTTGTGGGCGCACAATGCTCGAAAGGCGCGTCTGTGGGCTGGAAAACCCGTGCACGTTCTGATACACGTTTGGGGGAAAATATTTAAGTGGGATTATCATATTCTAGCTCCAAATTTAGCTCTTTGCAGGTAGGGTTAGGCCAGTTATGATCCCTGCAAGGTAAATAGGTCAAAAAGAAGTCCTCAAACAACCCAAATAGGGAGGAAATTGATACATTATCCCCAGTATGGTCTCCACTCGGTTGAGTCATTTTCGTCAGTCCAATGAGCAAAAGAAGGGCACTTGCAAGTCTAGTTGGGCATACTACACAGGACAGAGGTTAGTGTATGAATCAAATGACTCAATCACATGAAATAAACAAACAACTAAGCTAACAACAACTAAAGAAATAAAACTAAAATGCATGAAGAAATTAACCAAAATTAATCAAACAAATGACCAATATTCATGCCACCAATGGAGAAGTATATTAGTGGGAAAACACCACAGAGAAATGAGGATTTATGGATTCCCTCTTCCTCCTTGGGAGGGCTCTTGAATCCCCTATGTGAGAACTCTTCTTACAAGTGGTAAACTAGAAAGAAAATGGTGAACAAATCCAAGCTTATTTCCTCAAGAGGTGAGGTGAATAGTTTAATGAGATGATGCTAGTATGCTCCAATAAGAAAAGAGGTTTGTTGTAGGAGAATAGAGGGATCATAACAATAGAATGCAATTCTTGAATTCATAGTGCATCCATGGCCTCTTTTTATAGCAAGTCTTTGAGGTAATATGCAACCGATCTTTAGTGTGAACAAGGGGCCCTTTAGGGCACCCTTAGGTTTTTGACCAGCCCTCCATTCAGATTCAGCTTGGATTTGAGGGTCAAATCAAGTTGGGAGATCGTCCAGAAGTGGATGAGGGGTCGACAAGAACCATAAGTGCGTCGTTCACAGGTATGAAAAACTTTTCTCGTACACAGTTGCACATCGGGCGCATGTGCGTTGTTCTGGCATTTTTGGCCTGCACACGTGCACGTGCTTCCTTTAGTGTTTCAACGCATGTCAGTTTATTGATCAGTTTTATAGTTTGTTTCTTTTGGAAATGCATTTTTGGGGCTGCAGGTGAACTAATAGGTGTTTGGAGATGATGTATTCCTGTAACCATTTGTGGACGAAATTTCAGTGATAACAACAGCGAAGAAAACACAGACTTCCTACTCTACCAATATTAGTTTAAACTAAATTTACCAGTAATAGACAAGTATATGGAACCATACACAAACTTGAAGGAAATATGTCGAGCATATATTAATGATAACATTGCAAGGCACTTATTTTTGATTAAGGTTGGTTGTCATTGATGTCAACCCTTAAAGAAAGACCCATAGCACAAAGGTTTGGGTAATGGACCCAATAGTGTTTGATATAAATATGACTCATTATTATTTTTTCATGGTTGATAAGAAGTAAATATGGATGACCTCAAAAGTGGTCCCCTTATGGTGAAATCCCTCATGGGAAGACGCTTTGTGGAGTAAGAGAACCCATGATTAATTGTGGAATAATGAGATGAAGGAAAGTGAATTTGTCAGCGATAATATCCTATATGGATATTTATTGTCATGTCATTTCCATTGGTATGTGGAATGTCACATAATTCCTCACGGTTAGAGAGTTATGGCCATGAGAAGTTGGAGACCCTAGGTTTGGGTAATGGACCCAAGTTTGTTTGATGGGTAATGGTATGAGTTATGATATATTTTCAGATAATACTATTCTATATGGATAGTACATGTCATGCCATTTTTAATGGTATGTATAATTTCACATAACTCCTCACGGTTTGAGATTTATGGCCTTACGAAGTTGGAGGACCCTCATATGTCATCTAGAAGCCCCAAAAGGTGAAAGTAATCAAAGTGGTTTAAGAGATTTTAAAAGGTAAATAATAAAGTGAAGTGATGAGT
>ML777103.1:92792-138002 GCA_009831015.1 Picea engelmannii | reverse complement strand
CGTGGATGCAACTTTTCGACGACCGAGATCTAAGCGCCCGGATCAACGGGGATCATGCACTCCCATCATTTTTAGCTACTCTGTGTTTAGCCAGTGTGGGCCCTTCTTCCGTCACGTCATCCTCCAGGATCGCCTTTCCCCTGCTGCCGTGTGTCATCTGTCCCCTTCCACTATTTCGTCGAGATGGCCCTTTCCCTATCTCATCGTCCACTCACCACTTGCCGCGTGCCCTTTTCCCTCCACATCATCCTCTCACTAAATTACACCTACCACGCCCACTCTCCCGCCTACTCCACTTATATCCTTTTGCCATGCGTCATCCCCTGCCACCTCTCTCGCACCTCATCGTTTCTTACTTCACCCCTGCGGTTATGGCCCCATCACTCTGTTGTCGAGCCCCCACCTTCCTCGCTGGCCTCCATACCCATCCTTCAATCCATTCAGTTATACCAGGTGGCAGTGTGAGAAGTCTTCCACATCCCAAGGTGCTGAGTTGGCTGAATCGTCCTCAATCCCCATGAAGTAGTTATTGAAGCGGTTGGTGGTGGTTAGACATCGTCTCCACCATAATGGGGACGTCCTACAATGAATTAAAGGCACGTCGATTCGTCGATGAAACTGTCAGAAGATCGATCGCGTCTGCCATAAGTTGCACAACCATTCAAAGATTGCGGCTGCAGATTGTCAGAAGCCATGCAGACGCAAATCTTTCAATGCAGTTTCTTGGTTCCGCTGATGTTGTTGTTTGAGTATATGTAGGCATTCTTTCCATTTTTGTATCTATCGATGGTAGAGCTAAGCTCCCGACTGTAAAGTTTCAGCGAACATTCTGGTTTCCTAGTTATGCCTCTGTGTTTGAGATTTCTTGGTTTATAACAAACAGTTTTTTTTTTCCATCTATGTTTCATCTCATACCAGGGAGTCCACAGTTGAAGGATTCATGTGGACTGAACAATCTTGTTATGATAAAGGATTTGTTGTGACATTATTGTTCCCTCTGGTGTTTTGTATTTGAATGTAAAAGGATTTTGCGTTCGGATGATTTCTTCTCTAGTCTGTTCCAAACCGGATGTTTGTGATAGACCTGCACACCCTTCTCATGCAAGTCTTCCCCCCCTACTCACCCTTTATTACGACTCACTGTTTGGAGTTTATCAAGACCTCACTCGTTCATGCATGCTCGGCCTAGTTTCTGAGTTGAGACGATATTGTTCTGAGTTTCCTTCCATTTGATCACCCCTTTAAACAAATCGTGACATTAAACTGATGGGCGTCAGGCTCTGCTCCTGCAAGCAATCCAAGAGTGACTTCCGGCTCCAACAAGTACCTAAAACCTGACAACTACATTATGAAAGGTGTTTGGGATATGGACCTTCCATGTCAATTGTAACACAATGTTGGGGAAATGTAACAACATTTTTTGTTGATTATTTTATCTTTCCTCAATGCGTTTCGATAAAGAGTGTAGTATAGATTTGAATATGTATGTGATGCAATATGGCATATGATCAATAGAAATAAATGATCAATTGTATCCCATTTTATACATAATAAGCCAACCAAAAGGGTTCCCCTGAAATAATAATAATAGTGGGTGCTAGTGATGAAAACAAATATATAGTTTCACTCTAGATAGATAGGAATTGTTTCATGTAATATACATAATGAGATTCCCTTTACCTCATATTAATAGGGGTTCAAAACATAACTTAATATAAAATCACAAGTAGGTTTTGACCACTAATCCTAATAAGCTATTTCGTTTGTTAGCCATGCTTTCTTTCACACACTACCATAATGAGCCTAATGGACCTCCCTAAACCACTGATCTGCACACTTTTTATTCCTACCCTTTAATTCCTTTCCTAGCTTCTCTGATTAGTTGGGACAATCTCATTAGTTCATTGATCATGTCAGCCAGAGAATTCATTCATAGTAGTTTATAAGGTGGCTTCATTTTGAGGTGTACACATATGTCGTTGGGCATGCAGTTGGAGATGTCGGTAAGGTATAATGGTCAATTTAATCTCCACTAACACCTCCAACACTAATTCCTCTACTAGTACTTAATTAGCTAATATCATACCTAACTTAATAAATTAGTCTAGGAGTACAACTATTGGCTAACATGGTTGTTGGTTAGGCATACGTATCAACAAAGCGAACAAGCTACTCTATTACTATCCCATAAAGAAAATACTGCCCCTTTGATGGGACTACGATCCCATTATTAGATCTATTGGGATGGTTACTTATAGGTTCATTGTTTGAAGATAGAAATACTCATTTCTTATTGGCAACACTTCATTGCTTAAAAGCTTCTCAACAGGGACATCACCATTGTAGTGGCACTTGTTTATTAAAAAAAACATATTTAAGCTAATCATAACAATAACCCTATCCATGTATAGATCCTCTCTTCTCCAAAACTTGAAATAGAAGTGGTAGATAATTTCATTCAGAAAGGTATTTAGGAGATATCATTGATGAAAAGTAATAGTGTCACATAAGATTACAATTGGTCTCATAAACTACAACTCTTAGTTAGTGATATTGTTGATGTATATAAATATGCAAGATAAAGAAGTGAGAATGAAAAATATACTAAATTGCAAGCCATAAGTTAGTGATTGTAACATAGCAACATCACAAGACTAGGTTATCTATTAAGAAATATGTGGTTGGAAAAAATCCAAGTTGGAGACCATAATACAATTTAGATTCACTTAGATGAGGTTCAAAGGTTTATATATATATATATATATATATATATATATATATATATATATATATATATATGTATTGTAAATAAAAGAGAAAATATGTATTACCTTAAGAGATTCAAAAAAAAGTACAATGATCATTGCTTGCCACCTGTTCCTCCACAACAGGGAAACCAGAATAGGTGGTTTTCCAAAACATTTGATAATCCTATTCACAGCTCATCATGCCAAACATCATACTCTTAAAATTGAACATGTTTGGTGTCATGCACCATAGCTCATGGTTGTAGCTATAGGTCATAAAACTTAACAAAACTTAAAAGATTTGAGTCCTGAAATGTGAATTGAGAGAGAAGCTAGAAATTTGGCAAACCCAGATGTCCATCGGTGTTGTAGGTGAAGACAAACTTTTGTCTGCAGGTTGGACGAGGCATTTTCTCTGGAGCATATGACAAGGCATCGAACAAGAGTTCCATGCACCATTTTAGAGTGCATTGATTCTGATTTTTCTCCTCCATGCTTCTCCGCATGTAAAATATTAATTGCAGGTGGTCTTCCGAAAGGTGATGAGGGTTTTGAATAGTCTGCTCTATTTTCTCCTCCTCTTTCATTTCCACTTCCACTCTATCCATATCAAAATCCGCATCTGCTTCCACTTTCACTTCCTCTTCTATTTTCGCTTCCTCATCCATCCCAGGGCTAGATTTCTTGGCAATCCAATCTTCCAACCAACTGAGGGGAATATCTTCCTCCACTATGCAGATTCCATGCTACATAGGCCGGGCCTGGGTCCTGGTGATGATACTAGTCTTGAGCGGGGCATTCAAGGGATACTGCACAAGAGGAGGAATTTATTCTTCCACCGGGCAACTTCCCATGCCATGCATATTTTCAGAAGGGGAAGGTGTAAAGTTATGGGCATGAGGGTAGTGAGGGGGAGTCTCAGTCCAATTCTAGCCTCTTCTAGGGGAGTTGATCAGAGGGAGGGTTTGTGAAGGGTCAGGGTGGTTGTGCCTCGCAACAAAACTACTATACAATGGACCCCTTTTGGGTTTTCCATGCTCTCTAGGAATGATTGAAGGATAACACTGAAGACAGGCAACATAGGCAAATTCCAAGCTAATGGAGTTACACAGATGAAAAGGAGATTGAGAGAGGTGACCAATAGAGGGAGGGATGCGACGGGAGGAGGTTCACCACAAGAATGGATAAGAGGCTAAGAGAACTAGAGAGGAAACATAACTTGGTGAATGACAGAAATCCCTGGAGCTCTTACCTTCATATCGACCGATTGAATGCTGGTGGGGGGCACCATGAAAGCTGAAGTGACGTTAGCCTGAGGACGAGTACCTACCGTAGAGCTTCATAGTTGGTTCGCATGCAAATCCATTAAGTTTTCAGAGGTAGATCATCGCACTGCCATAAGTGTGATGGTCATGCCATTCATTCAAATGGGGCAGGGATGAGAGCGGCAACTGGGGGTAATAACTCCCCAGGATGCCAACTCGCCACCTCTCTCACTATTTCCAGATGTCACCCCATCCGGGGGTATATATATATAAAAGGATATTTCATTTTAAATGTAGTACGGAGAGGTAAAAATGATTTAATTATAAAAAGAGATGTGTTTAATTTTTATTATAAATATAGGAATTTATGGATTTTTTTACAATGAACATTAAAAGTTGTTTTATTTATTTATTTATAAAATAAGGTATTTATACATCTTGGGTGTGTATCACTAAAACTAAATTGAAAAATACTTTGGAATCCCATATCTAATGTTATTGCACTAAAGAGAAGCATTAAGACATTGTTATAATTCAAAGTGGATGAGATGTGTATGTCATGTGTGTATCACTACTAAACTAAAACAAAAAACAAATGTTATACAAACTTTAATGTAAAAATAAACTTAGCCAAAAAAATAAAGTAGATCTTTCTTAACCTTAAATTTTTTGAGCATTGAGGGATTTGCCCTTGATTTTTAATCCTTATTGTTAAAAAAATAAACATGTATGTTTGTATTAGTGAAAAGGTGGTAGCTTTAGCCAAACTGTAGAGAATTATATCAAAATTATGTTTCCACCTTTCCATACTCTTCAAGCATTCTACAAAGATTGAGATTCTAAAAAATAAACAAGTTTTCCTTCATACTATTCAATAGTTGTGTTGTGTAGCAAATTGACCTACTAATACTATTTATCTACAAAACATAAAGCAACAATTTAAACAAAATCTTGTTGCATGTTATCAACATTGTCTTTAGATTCCATACAAAATGAAGAAGTTGTGGGTTTTCTTGTTTCTCCATTGGTATCTATGGGAGGGTGAGCTTGAGGCATCACCCCTTCCACCAGGATATGGACAAATGTTGAGAGGTGCATGGTGATTCATTTGGATAAATCGAATGAATATTCTAGCTTAACATTTTTGGCATGGAGGTTCCTCAAAATGGCATGTGCCCAGGTCTTCCAATCCAACAATTACTGAATTTTGTATCCCACCATGGGAGTGTCGATAAATCTATCAATTAGTATAGCATTGAGGGGAACTGTGTTCCCATGCATGAGCAAGGAAATGTGAATCATTATATCCATGGATTGGTCCTTAGAGTGTTCACAATGTCATAGACCCCTTCTAAGATCCTTCATTTAGACATGCAAGCAACATTTGTAGCACTGGTAGGTCATTATATTTAGAATAAGAAGGAGAAGGCCAAAATTCAAATCTTCTCAAGGGCCCAACTTGAATTTTCTCAAGAAACATTTATGCTAAATATAGGGTGGTGGAAAGAGGGTGGTATCGAATTAAGTAGAGGAAGAAGAATGAACAATGAGTACATATACAACACAATAATTTATCACCAAGGTGGTCGTTTTAAATATTCTAGACATAGATACCCATGAAAAAAAAGGGGGTGAAGAGGGTGACCTCACATTTTTTGTGAGGTGACAGATCATTGAGGGTACTGGTGCTTGTAAATGTCAAGGATGATCCCACCATCATAGGCACATACTGAGCACCCTTCTTCAATGCATGCAAATGCAAATTGGGATGGGGGGCGACAACAAGAAAATCCACCTTCCCAATCCCATTGAGTGTGCAAAATTAGAGTGATCACATGTGACAAGAGTGGTAGGAGTAATAACCCCCCCTCAATGTGCTTCTTGAAGTGACATTCATAGGTGGAGATTTCCCCCTCCATAAATGCTTGAAAACCATGCAAAAAATTCCCAAGACACCCCAACTAATTGAGCCATAGTATATAGGTTGTGATCATGAGCGATATTTATATATGTGGGTTGCATCCTACCTTGACCTAAGTGCTCCCCCATTAGTGCCTACCAAATTAGAGGATAGGATGAGACCTTTAGTTCCTTGATTGACCATAGGAACCAATAACCTTAAGCTTAATTTTCAAGAAAAAGTAAGATGAGCCTCATTCAGTTTCCCCCCTCCATTTTTCATCCTATTTACTATTACGTTATAATAGCCGAGCACATGAACTAAGGCTACTTTTTCAAAAATTTGGAGAATAGTATAGGTTCAACTATTAATTCTGGCAACTAGAAGTAAGGAGATACCTTCTTTGAATAAAAAAGTGTTTATGATAAGGGATGATTCCTCGAACACCATAATGATGATGAATTTTCTTTTAAAGATGATCTAGGAGGATTAAGGAATGCTCATAGAGGTACAGAAAGATCAGAAACATCCACAAAGATCTAGAATGGTTCAGTAATGCTCAAAATTTGACCATCCCAAATTCTCTCAAAAATTCCATCAATGTGAAGAACTCGTCATCATCTTTTCAAAGATGCAAACAACACATCAAATGGAGTTTGTATGAAAAAATTATAAGCGGTCAAAGTTCCAGTCAACTAGGTCAACGCACATTGGAAAAAAGAGCTGACACATGTCACCACTGCAAGGGTGACACGTGACACATGGTTATTGGAAGATGACTAGGAAGATATTACTTCTAGGTGGACAAATTGTAGGTTGAAAAGTCGACAGAAGTGGTCCAATGACATATTGGCAAGTGGCATGTACGAGCCAATGAGAGGCCACCATGTGGCAACGTCCCATTGGCCAATATTGGTTAGAGTTATGTAAAAGTTATGTTACCTCCCGATACTTAACAAATACCTCCATGCCAAAACACCACGCAGTGGTTCTTAACATACCTATGGTAAATAATGTGTTTAAATTTACAAGAACATTGTAATGGGCCTCTAAAGCCTTACCATAGTCAGTGGGGCTTGAACCCCCGACCTACCATATAATATACAAAAGCCTTAACCAACAAACTATATGTGTGGGTTTGGTTATGAAACCAACCGCTTTGTAGTTATTTTCAACCATAAAGTTTGGAGATGGGTTACGGTACCACACCCGATTTAATGAGCTTGCAGATTGAGGTTTGATATACAATTAATTCATATTGGCCTCGTAATCCATGCCCGAGGGTACACAAGTTTTGAGGTTACACTGTAAAGTGTGTCAAGGGGTAACTTGACGGATTTTCGAGAACTTTATATGCATTTTGCACAATTTTTCACCAAGAATCCAACAGTGCACTATGTTTCTTCATTTGAGCAACATGTAAAAAGGTCACTGTAAAACACAAGTATTTGAGCATTTAATAAAAGAAGGTCTCTATTGGAAGTGGACCCAGAGAGGTAGCCCAAACTGGGTGAACTCTGCTTTTTCCATATTGTATATGTGATTATATTATTGTTTTTCATTTCAAGTTTGATTATTTGCAAGTTAATTATCATTAAAGTGGATTTGGTTAGATAAGTTCTTCACATGTAATTTGTAAATAGTCAACAGATCATTTTATTTCGAGAATCAAGTATATGTTTATGTGTATTCTAAAATTATCATCATCTAAGGATTTTTTGGATCAAGTTGGTATCAGAGCAGGTTTGACAAGTATTTTGCAAGTGAATGCTTACAAGAGCCAAACTCAAACTTGGTAAAGGGAAACTTGCAAGTTATAAGTCCGAAATTGGAAAGATATTTTGATGACATAAGATGGCTTCTGCAAAAGGAGAATAAGAAGATCAACCCATGAGTCATGAAGAGATCATAGTTATGCTTCAATCATTGAAAGAAACAATAAATGAGTTAGAAAGAAGAATTCAAAAGCCTGCAAGAGAAGAATATTTGGTAAAAGGAGAAGGAGGAGGTGAAGGCGGTGGACCTTCAGAGCTCCCTTCCCCTTCCTCATCATCATCATAAATTTCTTTTGAGAAATTAAACATTGCTCTCATCGAAATAATTCCTCTAAGAAGTTTGAGCATAATCTGCCATTACTAAAATTGGATCTTAAGTTCGAGTAGTTCGAGTTGTCGACCTGTGATAGAAAATTAAATGTTAAGAAATTGGGAAATTGGATCAAGTAGATAGAGGTATATTGAAAGGTTCAAAAGATCATGGATGAGGCTGCAAAGATACAATTATATGCTCTTAGACCAAGTGGGACTCCCTTAATATGGTGGGATATTAAGATGAAAGTTGATCTTGTTCAAAAGGGTAAATTAATATCTTCCTGGGATAATTTTACTAAGTCTATAAGAAAACAATTCTATCCACTATCACATATGCAAATGACAATGATTGAGTGGAAGCATCTAATATAGGGTAAAGGCCAAAATATTCATGCATATAAACAAGAATTCAAAAAGAATCCATTATCCCTAGGAATTTCATTGTATACTCATGAAGCTCTTCTGAAGTAAATTGGTGGTATGCACTCATATCTTCGCCACACTATTCTAATGTTTATCCCTACTAACATTGATAAGGTTTCAATACAAGATACACATCTAAAGGATAGTAAGGGTAAGCATGTTAGCGAAGATAAGAATCCATTCAAGTTCGATAAGAAACCGAAAGGTAAATGGAAGAGTAATAAATATGCCATGGTGAAGCAAGCTAAGGGAATACCTAGATTTTCCCACAGTAAGAGAAAGGGACATGAGGAATCACAATGTTGGAAGATGCATCCAGAATTATGATCGAAGAAATTCAAGGATAAAGGGTAGCAAAAGACTGTTGCATAAGCTCATCAGGATCTAAGGTCAAATTCTGGAGATGAATCTAAGATCATGACCATAGGAAGCAAAGATATATCATATATATATTATTCTTCATTTCAATCTACCTAGATGGAAATTGATATTGATCAAAAGAAAAGGAGCGAAATTTTTCATGTCAAAGTTATAGTCAAGAATACTAAGGTAGATACTTTATTTGACACTGGATCTCAAGTTAACCTAATATTTGAAGAAATTGTTAAGAATATGGGATTGAAGATGATGCCTCACAAAAATCCATATCCATTAAGTTGGGTGTGTGACTATGCTAAGTTGTAGGTAACAAAGCAGTGTAAGATCAGGTTTGCAATTACAACTAAGTTCTTTCACAAGGTCAAATTAGATGTTGTGCCTCTTGAAATTTGTGACATTGCCTTGGGTAGTCCATATCTATTTGACAGGAAGATTGTTTTCTATCGAGAAGAAAAAAAATATCACCTTCGCAAGGATGGAGTTAAATATATTGTTAGAGCTCATCGCATCAAAACTAATGTTTCTTTAGTGAGCATAGGGAAAATGAAGAGACTCATGAGCACAAGTAAATATTTTGTTCTCATAATAGTGAAACATAAATAAGAGTATATAACAGATTCTTTAGTAGGTTGTGATCCAAATCATAAAAAAGAGTTGATCAACATCATATCTAATTATTATGAGTTGTTATAGGAACAGGAAGGGTTGCCTCCTAAAAGAGAAGTTGAACATGAAATATATTTGTAGCAAGATGCTCCTCTTATGAATATTGGAATGTAAAGTTCATCGGTGATCGAGAATGCAGAAATTAAGAAACAAGTTGAAGAGCTACTTGATAAAGGAATCATCAGACCAAGCTCCTCTTCATGTGGTTCTTCTATTGTTTTAGTTCCAACGAAAGATGGAACGTAGAGGTTGTGTATTTATTTTCGAGCTTTGAACAAGATTATGGTAAAGAACCATTATCCTCTTCCCATAATAGATGATATATTAGATCATTTAAAGAATGTTGTGTATTTCACTAAGTTGGACTTGAGAAGTGGCTACCATCAAATCAAAATTGTAGAAGGAGACATATGGAAGACTACTTTCAAGACCAAGCAAGGCTTGCTTGAATGGTTGGTTATGCCATTTGGATGTAACACACCAACAACTTTTATGAGAGTGATGAATGATGTGTTTCGACCCTACATAGATGATTTTGTTATTTTCTATTTAGACGACATATTGATCTTTAGTCAAAGATAGGAAGATCATATAACACATGTCAAGGCAGTCTTTGAACTCTTGAAGAAGGAAAAGTTGTATATCAAGCTATCTAAGTGTGAATTTGGAAAAAATTCTCAGGTATATTTGGGTTACAATGTAGGGAATGGTCAGTTAAAGATAGATCCCGCAAAGGTATAAGTCATTGTAAAACATCCCAAACCAACTACTGCCACCAAAGTTAGGAGCTTCTTAATAGTAGTATAGTACTGGAGGAAATTCATTGCTAATTTCTCATACATAGCATCACCTCTACATGCATTAACAATTTTTAAGAAGATCTTTCAATGGGGAGGCAAGAAACATAAGGCCTTCGAGACATTGAAGGAAAAGATAAGCACCACACCAATTTTGGCTCTGCCAAATCTCCAACAACCATTTGAGATTCAAATTGATGCAAGCAGATATGCCATGGGCGCAGTATCGATGCAACAAGGTGAACCTATATGTTATCATTATAATACTTTCACTTAAGTTGTGATTAACTATCCAACATACGATAAGGAAATGTATGCATTGGTACAAAATGTAAAGAAATAGAAGCATCACTTTATGGGAAAGAAGATGATAATTCATACCGATCATTAATCATTTTAGTATCTGTAGTCACAAACCAAGCTTCAAAAATCATGACACTTTAGGTGGATGGGTTTTCTACAACAATTTCATCTGGTAATCAAGTATAAGAAGAGTATTCATAACAAGGTTGCAGAGATGTTGTGAAGAACAATAATTAATGCATCCAAAATACTCAAGTATAATCCTTTAGCACATGAACATTGTGCAGAGCAATATGCTAGGGATGATGATTTTAAATAAGTATATGATGCATTAACTCATGGAAATCACCAATCATATTATTATATGCATGACAATTTATTATATCATCTTGGAAAACTATGTATACCAAGAGATGAAAGAGTGAATGTAATCAGGGAACCTCATACATCTCTCATCTCTGGTCATTTCGGGGTTTGTAAGATAGTTGCACAACTAAAAAGGTATTTTTATTGTCCTTGAATGAATGAGATAGTTTCCAAGTATATAGCAACATAACAACAAGTAGGCATGGCAACATAAATCTAGGATTATATACACCACTTTCGGTACCTTCGATACCATGGGAAAGTATCTCCATGAACTTTGTAGGGTTTTTTTCGATGTCCAAGACAGGTCATGATTATCTATATGTCTTGGTGGACAGATTCAACAAGATGTGTATTCTAATGCCATGCAAGAAACATGTCATAGTTGAACAAACAACACATATGTTCTTCATTAATGTATGGGTTCATTTTGGACTTCCCACATCTATTATATTAGATTGAGACTCTCTCTTTTTGGGAAATTTTTGGTCTCATTTATGGGAACTAATGGACACTAAGTTGAATAAGAGCATGGATTTTCATCTGCGGACAGATGGGAAAACAAAGATGGTGAAGAGAACAGTGGTACATCTACTCTGAGAATACTGCAACAAGCATCATAATCATGGGATGAACAATTACCTTACATCCAACATGCCTATAATCATGCCATGCATTTGTCTACTCAGAAAACTCCTTTTGAAGTATGTTTGGGGTACAGATAAAGCTAAAAGGTTCATTCAAGAGATTTAACAGGTACATCAAGCAGTACAGGAACAATTGTAGATGAGCCAAGCCAAGTATAAGGCAAGGCATGATAAACATCAGGTATATCATCAATTTGAAGTCGGTGATCAAGTATGGTTACATATCAGCAAAGATAGAATGAAAGGTGAAGGTAAAAAGATAAGGCCAATCTGATATGGTATGCTCAATATATTAGAGAAGATTGGTACTAATTCCTTTCGTTTAGATCTACCAACCTACATGCAAATGTATTCCATAGTAAATGTTGAGAATTTGAAGCTTTATGAGCCTCCTATGATTATGGATGAAGATGAAAGTATTCAGGTTCTAACAGTTGATGATTTTTCTCCAGAATATTTAGACGAACTACAAGAATATGTCATTCTCAACAGAAGGATTGGAACTTCATAGCGAGGTGATGTGGAATATCTTTGAGTTGGTATTAAAGGAGTAAAACCAAGTAAATTTAAATGGATGGATATCGAAAGGGTGAGGGAACTATACCCTCACTTAGTTCCTGAATAATCAGAACTTTTGGTGGTACAAAAGTATTCCAATGGGGAGGAATGATCCAGGAATGTTCATAGAGGCCCATAAAGATCGGGAACATCCACAAAGATCTAGAATGGTTCAGTAATGCTCAAAATTATGCCTTCCCAAATTCTCTCGAAAATGCCATCAATGTGAAGAATTCACGGTCATCTTTCCAATGATGCCAAAGTGTCTCAAACGAAGTTTGTATGCAAAAGTTATAAGCGGCCAAAGTTCCACTCAACTAGGTCAAAGGTCACACATGTCACCACTACAAGGGTGACATGTGGCACATGGTTATTTGCATCTAACTAGAAAAATTGTACCTCTAGGTGGATGAAATGTAGGTTGACAAGTGGGCACAAGTGGTCCAATGCCATATTGACAAGTGGTATGTATGAACCAATGGGAGGTCGCCATGTGGAAACCTCCCATTGGCCAATATTGGTTAGAGTTATGTAAAAGTTATGGAGTTGACAGTGGTTAAACCCACGACCTCCATGACATCCCAAGACTTAACAAATCCCTCCATGCCAACATGCCACACAGTGGTTCTTAACATACCTATGGTAAATAATGTATTTAAATATTCAATAAAGTTGTAATGAGCGACCAAAGGGCCAAGGGCCTAATCCCTCGACCCTTGGCTCATGGTCTAGGCACCTTACCATATAAACCATGCTTGTTGCGGAAGGGCTACCAGACATAACATATCACATGGAGGTTTTCAAACTATACACACACACACACACACACACCATATCCACGTGAGTTTTGAACCATATGACAATTGTTTCCAACAAAAGGGGTGTGAATATATGGTGATCGGCGGGGATTGAACCCCCAACCTACCATATAATATACAACAAGCTATATGTGCGGGTTTGGTTATGAAACCAACCGCCTTATAGTTATTTCCAACCATAAATTTCAGAGATGGGTTAGGGGAACACACCCTATTTAATGGGTGCGTGGACCAAGGTTGGATATACAGTTAATGCAGAGTGGCCTCATAATTCGTGCTTGAGGATACACAAGTTGTGAGGTTACACCGTAAAGCATGCCAAGGGGTACCTTGACAAATTTTCGAGAACTTTATATGCATTTTGCATGATTTTTTTCCAAGAATCCAACTGTGCACCATGTTTCTGCATTTGAGAAACTTATAAAAAGGTCATTGTAAAACAAAAGTATTTGAACATTTAATAAAAGAAGGTCCCTATTGGAAGCGAAGCCGGAGAGGTAGCCCAAATTAGGTGAACTTCGTTTTTTCCAACTTGTGTATGTGATTATATTATTGTTGTTCATTTCAAGTTCGATTATTTGCAAGTTAATTATCATTAAAGTGGATTTGGTTCGATAAGCTCTTCACATGTAATTTGTAAACAATCAAGCAATAATTTTATTTCGAGAATCAAGTAGATAGTTATGTGTATTTTAAAATTATCAGTATCTCAAGATTTTTCAAATCAAAAGACAAACTTAAATCTATGGAAGGTTGTGAGACTTTCAGACTCATTATTGGTTTCCACACAAAACCCCATGCAAATTTTAATGTTTAATGTCCACTAGAGTCCATGATTATGTCCTTCTCCCTACTCTTATCACCTATTTTTTATCCCTAGTAACACTTAATAGATCTAGGGAACTAAGATGTATCTATGCTAATAATTTATTAGTGTGACACATCTCTTCATTTAAAATTGTAAAACTACTTCAGTTCTCTTGATACAATCAAACTTATACCTTTTAGTCAAAACTTGTTTCACACAAAGCACTCAAATCATAAAAAGGATCCTTTAAGACTTTACTACAATGAGAGTGTAAGGAATTTTACTCACTTTTTTCACACAAAGCATTTCCACCTTTTAGTCAAAACTTGTTTCACACAAAGCACTCAAATCATAAAGAAGGGTCCTTTAAGACTTTACTACAATGGGAGTGTAAGGGATTTTACTCACTTTTTTCACACAAAGCATTCAAATCATAAAGAAGGATCCTTTCATACTTTGCAATGGGAGTGTAAGGGATTTTAATACCTTGTAAGTCAAGACAAGGACCTTTTCCTAACTTGTGAAAATATTGATAAGCAAAAGTTATGATGAATATTGTCATCTATACATAGATTTGCCAACATTTTTCGTAAGAAACAAAGAAAAATAAAAACATTATTGCAATTAAGTGATATAATTTTATAAAGCTATACATAGATTTCTCAACATTTTTCGTAAGAAACAAAGAAAAATTAAAAACATTAACACAATACGTTGCCATTAAGTGATATAATTTTACAAAGCGTGGCCCAAATCAGATTAGATTAATTGCAAATATAGGAAAGAAGATAAGACAAAACAAAGATAAATAATAAAAAGAACATATGAAGTCCATATGGACGATGAAAGAGTCCAAGAAAATTAGAAGGAATTCATTGTACGTGTAGTTGCAGTGGACCATACTTTCTTCTTATAGTTAAAATCATAGCTCTCTCCATTAACTTTAAAACATATGTGTAGTTTGAAGTTGAGGGTGAGCCCCATGAAGTGCCCATCTCTCTGTCATGTGGAAGACATAGTCATGTGAATGAAAATGATATGTAGAACATTGCTAAAAGTGTGTCTAACAAGTGGGTATGGTCAAGTTGTCATAATCTTTAATCATTTTCATATAATTATTAAAGATCCGTTGGTTTTTATTTTAAATTTAGAAATTGTAAATTTTGAATATCGACATAATAAAACAATACCAATAATAATTTTCATATAATTATTAATTAAAGATCCATTGGTTTCTATTCTAATGAAGTTATGTAATGAAGTGGAAGATTCGAATCGCCACTTTAGCGAGAGAGAGGATACTGTCCCGAGCAACCTCCATCTTATCAGAGCCAGCCAGATTCATCTTCTCATGCATGATCCAGCCAATGATTATTAAATATCTTCATATCACAGCAGGGATAACGTCAATTCTCATCTCACGCGGGGATATGGTATAACACCTAATAGGCTCACCGCCCGGGAGGGATATGGGATAGCATAACTCATCGGCTCACACCAATGGGATAACATAATTCATCGGAACCTACCCAATATAATATAATATAATATGGCAGGCAGCATAATTCATCGGAGAGCCTGGGATATGGGATATGGGATAACAACTCATATGATCACGCCTGGGATGAGAACGTAACTGGGGAGATGAAACCCGATATAGATGGCAGGCAGCATAACTCATCGGCTCACACTTGGGATAGCATAATTCATTGGATAGCCTGGAGATATGAAAACCAGCTCATCGGAGAAATGAACACAAATCTATATGGCAGCAGCATAACTCATCGGAGATATGAAAACCAAGCAAGGGACAGTACTCCCATAATCTCAGCAGTTATTTCATATTCTACTAACACAGCCACTCAAAACCGTGGTTGATGAGGGTCGAAAGGTGTGGACAGAAAATGAAAAGCACAGCAAGAAAATGAAATCCATAACCAAAAATTGAGTATCTATAGCAGCATAGCCAAAAATTGAGCGTCTATAGCAGCACAGCCAGCGTGCTAAATCCAAAGTTAATATGATTAGGTAAATGTTTAAAGGTAAACGGGTTGAGAGAGGTATTAAAAAATACAAGAAAGTTATGAAGAGGAAATCACATTCATTGATTTGAGAAGACGACTAAAAATATGCCAGCATCTTCAATTGTTAACCATCAAATTAGAATTTTAAATTAAAAAATGATTAATTATATAAATCGTAGTGAAAAAGGACAATCATCGCATAACTTCTCTTGTTGTCATGGCAAGCCATCATAACAGAACTTCTCATAGCGGGCAATCATCGCATATTGTAATGAGCATCATATGCTATTGGGCCGTCATCACCTTATCATCGTATTGGGGGCAGTCACAACACCACTTATATGGTATTGGTAATGGGCAGTCGCCTCGTCTTATCATTCAATGGGCCTTCAACTTCTATCTATTGTATACCTTATAACTTATGTGCGTGAGATAACGTAACCTATATCATATGTTTCTCAACATTCTTTATTAGTGTAATATTAACATAAGATCTACTCCAACCGAATTAACATATGTCTCTAATATCATGTTGAAACCGAATTAACATATATCTCTAATATCATGTTGAAAATTGAATGTTAAGAATCAAATCCATGACTTGTTGCCAATCAATGGGATGTTATGATGTTATAACTTTGAGCTACATACCTACCACTAAGTTATACGCCACTTTTGTGGTGAGGACGCTTACCAATTTGATGTCAAAGGTGTAGGTTGTTACCTCTAACAATGTGGAGCTTCAAAGTCATAGCGAGGATGTGAGTTCTTAAAAAAAAACATAAAAATACATTTGAGTTCAATGTTTTACTAATTCAAAATCAAAAGAATAAAATCTAAAATCCAACTTAAGAACAATTTACATGATTTTGGTTTAAGTATTAGGATTAAGTATTATGATAATATTTTGGTATGACCTCAAGAAGGAAATATATATATGGGGTTAAATGTACATGATATGAACCCAAGGGAGACATATATGAAACCAATCAACTTTATATCCAGGAGGGTAGGTAGGTTATCTGAGATCTTCTTTTGGCATGGATGGTTAGTAGAAAGCCAATTCCAATCCATATTTATCTAAACTCCACGTATCGACCTTAAACCACAACCTTGATACTTCAAGGAGAGGGACGAGCAATGTTAGATCAATTTATCACAAAAATGTATATGTAATAATGGTCAGCCTAATAAAGAAGTATATGGAGAGGCCTATAATTTTCGGAATATTAGGAACTCTAAAACAAGAGCATCACATAAACCCATTTAAGAACATCACATGTCGCTTACAAGGAATTGAACCTGGATGGGGAGGGTATCAACCATTCCTCCCATTCACCCAAGCTATATCCAATGAACACTTTGATTTCTTATGATGTTTTAAGGTTTCATTACATAATACACATGATTAATTTCACCATGTCTCATTAAACAATTTGATACTTCCAAGTGAATTCAACTTATTTCCACACCAAATTAAGTAGACATTTTGAATACTCATTAAACTCACCTCACCCAAATGTGAAGGTAGTGGAGAAATTGTCTCAATACCTTATTAGCACAAATTTGGAATGGAAAGCTTAAAGAGTTAGGAGGAAACTTATCTTTGGCTAGTGTCAAATACCGATAAAAGAAGTGGGCCATCACACATTTATGAACACAAATGACAAGAGTACTATTAATAGATAATAGGGGTTTCCCCTTCTTTTGTAGAAGACTTTGTCAATTCCATCATCTATATATATATATGATGGAATTGTACTAATAATTAGTTTAATTATTAGTTTTAATATTATTAGGTTGTTAGTTTAAATATAATTTAATGCTTTGTAGTTGGTCAAGTATAATTATAGCCATCTTCGGATGATTGTATTTTCCTATAAATAAGTATTAATGAAACTGACTGTATATGTTTTCAAATATATTATTGGACACAATTTATTCTTTGCATTGTTTTCTATATGGCATAAAACATGTTAGGGCTATATCATTTGGTATCAGAGTAGTTGTATGTCATTTGCTTTCACATCCAATGAAGAAGAAGTACATATTTTCCCCTCTACAAAATAGTGATTCACTCCCTTATAAGCTTTCACAGCCAATCAAAAGGGATCTATCCCCTCTAAATTCTCCAACACTCATACAATCATCTTTATAGTAACTACATTAAAATAACTTGGAAAATAATACTCAAAGCTTATGAGAAAATTAACATAGTTATTTCTTTCATGTCCAACATTTTTTATAACATGTGTTATAAAGAATCTATGTTTTTTTTTTGAAGGTCATAAGTTTTGAATCTATAATGGTATATGGTATATACATCTCCATAGATTAGATAATGAAATCATTGTGGAAATAGGGTCCTCTATCTTATAAACAAAGGAAGTTTCATATATCAATTTGGTGTTTAGCTAAACCAAGACCTTAGAAATAAATTATTATTATTATTAATCATTGTTAAAAAATTTATACCATGTATTGAAAGAAAATAACTCAAGACATATTTTCCAATATTAACTTCAACATCTAATTCTTGTAATACCCCTACGTCGAACCCCAATTGTAATTGTACATATAGGTTGGTGAGCCATGATATTTTGGGCTATTTTGACGCTAGAGCACATGTGTGGTTATTAGGATGGAGAGATAGATATTAAAAGGACAGTGGGTCTATCCTCTATAATATGTAATCACACTTGGATATTAAAAAAATAACATCACTCCTGCAGACCGACCAAACAAAAGAGTACGAGGGCATAAACTCCACTAGAAAGGGAAAGGTGGCTAAGAGTATAAGAAGAGGCTCTAAGCCAAGGGGGATTAAGACCAGAGGAATATTTTATTAATATTCCTAAATGTCTAAAGTCTAAGTTATGGATATAAATATATCCTAAGTTCCCAATGATGAGGAACATATCACCCAAGTGGGGAGGCAAGTGGGCCCAAGGTAGTTCTCAACATGACAAGTGTCAAGTTGGGAACATGCATACATATAGTTGGGACATAGTGTATTTTCCCATCTCCCTCATTATGCATTCACTCATTAACTCTTACCATTCGCACCTTGCTACCATCACCATACATGTACCCATGAATATTTGGAGTTGATTTCAACCAGTAATATGGGTAAATTGAGATTAAGATGCAATTTGTTAGGCCCATGTGCTATTGAATAATCATGTTGTCATGCCCGTGAGCATTCTCTCCAGGAAAGAGAATTGTTGGGAATTTTTTCCCTAGGTTCCAAGTTGCAGCTACAGGGCTCTGAGACTTCCTATCCAGCCTTTTGTTGAAGCCCCACAAGGGAAGTGGGGAAACCGAAGGACTATTGAGTAGAGAAGGGGCACACTTCCTAGGGTGGGACAAACATGTGGGGAATGAGAGGTTGTAGGTTGTCTTCTAGAGTTGGCACCTTAGTATGAGTATTTTGGTTGTTGATAGACCTTATCCTGACTTAGAATTTTTTTTCCCTAGTAGAGTTTTAGCCTGGGCTCCGGGGTGGCCTACTGCTGAGAGTTTATGAGAAAAACATTCTATCGCTGGGAGGAAAGTCTGAGGTTTGCATGCAGTTAGTGGCCTTTTACAAAATATAAGTGTCTTCTATGTGTTTGATTTAATTACTGTGTGAATAATTGTGTATTTATGTTATGCGCTTTTCCTGTATTAGTATGCATCTATATATTTTTTGTAGTTTGCATAATTATGTTCATATGCAGAGAATGTAGTTAATTAAATTGGTATCAGAGTTGGAATTTTGGTGTGGCATGGCCCATGTCGGGGATGGGGATGCTACAATGTGGTATTAGAGCTCTAGTTTCAATATTGAACCTGCATGGGCCAATTAACAGAGCACATAATTCAAAATTGCAAAGTATGCAAGCATAGTGTTTGGTAGAATGTCAGAAAAAGTATGTCTACAATTTGTTTGATAAAATTATTGCAGCGAAATTGAAGGAACTTCAAGAGAAATTGGGGAGAATTGAGCCCAAGAGTTAAAAATAACCAATTTTAATCTCAAATTGAGCAAATTTGGGTATGAAATTGGTCGAATTTCATATTTGTGGAGTGCCATGGCAAAAATGGGGTGAAATTGAGAAAAGGCCCCAATTTCTACAGTGTAATTTTTATGACCCAAAGGGGGCATATATATGGCTAAATGTATATGATATGACCCCAAGGGGGAGAATATATGGGCATAAATGTACATGTAATGTGTAAATATATATGTTGGAAGATTACTTGTTGTCATTGATGTCAACCCTACTCATTGGTTGTAGTCATTGATGTCAACCCTAGCCATTGGATTTTGGACCCAACAATTGATCGAAGTAGAGAGACATGAAGGAAATTACACATGCACATACAATACCCATGGATGGCTAGTATAATTCATTCTGCTTCCGGTGGTATGTGACACATCACGTGGATCCTCACAATTGAGGAGAAATGAATTTTTGAATATGACAATGTGAATTGAAGCAGAAACTACATGTCGACCCTAATGTTAAAAGGAAGAGACATAAAGGGTATAAATACATCTCATTATACATTCATTTTTCAACACACACAAGTTTGTTAATGAACAAGGATATATAAGTTGAATTTCAGAGGAAATCTAAAGTAAAGAAGGCCGAATTTCAAGAGAGGATGAAGTCTTTTGGTGATGTGTTTTAAGGTATGTTATTTACAGATCATCTTACCATTTTCGCTATAAATTTGTTTCTAGAACGATTCAGATGGTGAAATTTGTATGATATTGAAAAGACATATCTAGGTACCTGTGGTAAAAATTTTATCTCTTTATTTGCTATAATTTTGGAGATACACTATGTGGAAGATAGGCCTTTTTACTAGTCCTAAAGCCAGTCATAAACAAGTGTTCTGGGTAAAAAAGTCATCATGTCTTCATAGAAAATCCAAATGATGTGAGACCAATTGCATTGGAAACAGTATGGGCTACAGTTTCCTGTGTACGAATTTCAGAATCTTGTGTTAAATATTGAGCGTGGGGCATGATGTACAAGTCCGCTCTCCTGAATAAACCATAATTGAATAAGGTCTACCATTTTATCTATAACTCCTTTTCTGGGAGGATTCAAGGAGTGAAACTTGGAGGAGTTTCAGAGAATACATTGAGTAATATTTTCTATAGGATCAGAGTAAAGAAGTGAATAATTGCAGAATTTGAAGAAGTCTTGGGAATCATTATCAGGTTCTATGTGATGGTTGGTTGAAGGTGATAATTTAATGTAAAGTTTTATTATCTCTCATATATTCTTGGGTGGAAGGAAGGGGAAAGGATGTAGAGGTCAACCCTCTCTTGATATTGGAGGATTGTATCTTCCTTTTGGAGGTTTATCCCTCCCTTTATATTTGGAAGTTGTAGCTACCTTTGGAATTCGTTACTTCCCTTGAACAATAATTATTGATTATTTATCATATATTGTGCATGGTGTATTGTGGTGTATTGGTGTAACTCTTCTACTATTGTTCATTTTTCATTGGATATAATTGAATATATAATTTGGTTGAAGTATAAGTTAAAAAAAAAAAAAAAAATGTACTTGATATTGATTCACCCCCCTCTCACTATCATCAGTTATGACCCAAAGGGGGCATATATATGGCTAAATGTATATGTTATGACCCCAAGGGGGGTCATATATGGGAATAAATGTACATGTAATGTGTAAATATATATGTAAAAGGGTCGGCCTAGTAGTAAAGGGGCCTCATGTGCAAGTTTGAATAGCTATATATAAGAGATCATGTATTCATTATTGGGAGGTGAATTGGGATGTATGAATATATTTGGTTATTTGGAAGGGGGTTCCTCCCCTATTCTTTAAGGAGTTATTGTGTAACTTATCTATCTTGGAGTTGTGCTCCACACTCGCATTTTGTACATGGTGTGTACTTATGGTTTATTCTGATAAGTACACACCATGTACAGAATGTGAGCATGGAGAAAAACTCCAAGATAGATAAGTTACACAATAACTCATTAAAGAATAGGGGAACCCCCTCCAAATAACCAAATATATTCATACATCCCAATTCACCTCCCAATAATGAATACATGATCTCTTATATATAGCTATTCACACTTGCACATGAGGCCCCTTTATTGCTAGGCCGACCCTATTACATATATATCTACACATTACATTAACATTTAGGCCCATATATTCCCGCCCTTGGCGTCATATCATATACATTTAGCCATATGTATGCCCACCTTGGGTCATAACAATAATTCATGGAAAAATCAATGTGGAAGAGTCGAATTACAGGTACATGGGTTGAATATCTCTACAAAAGGCTGAATTGGTCGTATGGATATTAATTACAGAGCTCTAATTGCAGGCACAGAATTAATTTTGAAATTGGGTGTTTCTTAGCATTTTGGAAAAATTAGGAATTTTGGAAAAATTAGAAAAATTTGATTATTTTTCCATACAATGATGTTAGCATGATGTGGGGGCCACAGGTTAATTGACATAGAAAATGGGTGATGTGTACTGCCATGGTGGAAGGTACATTATGGAAGCAACAACAAATGTGTCAAGTGGCCCCGCGGAACCTTGATGCGAGGGGGTCCCTTGGTGGTTTTGGACCCTTGGTGGTTTTGGAAACCACCAAGGAGGAGGGGGGTGCACAATTCACCAGAAGGTGACATGTAATTGAGCCAAAAACCACTTTGCAGACCCCCCCTTTTTGTTAATGTTCGGTAGGTCGATCGGGGGGGTTTGATGCAGCCTTGATCATTGATCATCGTCGACCCCTATCGAACGTCCACCATCTGATTAAAATAAACATGAAAATTTGTGCACTGAGGAGAATGGGTGTAGGATGGGGCCCACCCATCCTCATGGCCCAATGATATGGTACCACGTTGGGTACTACAAAGTGTGGGGATGAAAACAAACAAGGTGTGCACTCGTAGAGGTAAGGGAAAGGACAAACAAAGCTATGCAAGCAGCCAGAGAGAAAGAGGATCATGTTAGTATGTCCTCAAAGCAGAATGACAACAAAGAAGTCCTATCAATCTAGAAAAATAGGAAATGGGTAGCTCGGATGAGCCATGGGGCTCCAAAATACCTCAAAACTAAAAGTGACCAAAATTTGACCAAACCACCACCATTTCGTAGATCGCTTTGATACCTTTCCAACAACGCAAACGACTTGTCAAATAGAGTCATGATGACAAAGTTATGGCCATTTGAAGTTTTCAGTAAATAGGTGAAACTAGCGAAATCTGTACAGTGTTGACATCATCGTGCTCACATGGCAGCACGAGAGGCCACTATGTGTCATCCATAAAAATGACATTGAAATCCGTACAATGACGCAACAACTAACATGGAAGGTACAGTCGGCGATACGGATGGTGACATGGCATTGATGTGGCAGACCATACGGATGACGTCAGCATGACGTGGTATCCGACGTGGCAGACCGTACAACGACATGGCACCAACCAGTTGTTTCAACATAGCGTACCATACAAAATAGTAGGCATACAGTTAGCAGGTTACATCAGCATGCTGACATGGCAGCACGAGGGACTTCCATGTGGCATGCGAATTTGGCACTTTGGCGATGAATTGGACCGGTAAGAATTTGCCATGTGTCATCCATAGGGATGACATGGCATGACGTACAGTGACATGGCGACCTAGTTAGTAGATGACCTGGCAAATAGTACAATGACGTGTTGCTAACACAACAGGTGATGTGGCACTGACACAACATGTGATGTGGTGACCATACGTCCGAGTTGGCACTGTACAACACAATCAACAAGGGCACATGGCATCCCCAGAGCATGCCATGTGTTGCTCATTTTCAACACTTTTGGCTTTCAAATGGACCAATAGGAAATTTCCACATGGCACCACCCAGAGGCCACCACGTGGCACCGTACATCACAGTTAGTAAGGACATGTGGCATCCCCAGAGCGTGTTTACAATCAAAAGTTGTAGAAAGATGAGATGGACCTACTGGTGCTATGTTCACTGAGTTTGAGCCACAGATTGAGCTCCTTGGCATGAAAACCGATGTAATTTCATGCATTTATGATTTTACCTCTTTTTGAAAATTGCAAGAGGATGAATGTGTGTTGCAGATTCTAGTGATCTTTGAGTGTTGTAGAAAAGGAAACAAGATCTGAATTATTGCACGAAATTTGTTATTTGATCCTTGCACGCAAACCAAGACAGTGTGATAAGAGACCACTTTGACACTTCGACAAAAATTAGTCATGCTTACGGTCAAAAGTATCAGAATTGCGAGATCGGTGTGATGATGATGGACTTTTTTCTTGTTTATTATGTTTCACATGTCTATAATTGGGGGGGTTTAAAAACCATATATTTTTTCCCACTAGTGCATGTTTTTGGCATGTAATGTTGTCTTAAAATTTGATGTCATTTTCCATTTGGTTTGAATATGGAAGTTTTCATGAAACATTGTAAAGGATTTGTAGCCGTTCTATGAGAGTGGGAGGCAGTATTTTTCCTAAGCCTTGTTGGCATCATTGTCATCAGTCTTGTAACCAATGTTGAGTGAGAGACATTGTTTTTCCTAGACCTGTTTTTTCAACATTGTAATGGGTCTTGTAGCCATTGTTGAGTGAGAGGCATTGTTTTTCCTAGGCCTGTTTTGGAAATCAATGTAAACTTGTCCATGAGTGTTTTATAAACTATGGCAAGTATGGTATTTCTTTGAAATTGTGATTATGTATCATCAGCTATAGATTTGCATTGATGCAAGTGTCAACATCGAAATCCTCATTCTAAAGTACAATGGTGAAGGAGAAGGAGGGCGCGGCCTTTCAAAGACATTTGTTATGCAAATAAAGAAGTCAACTACAGATTTGCATTGATGCCAGTGTCGACATCGACAACCTCATTCCGAAGTACAAAGGTGAAGGAGAACAAGGGTGTGGCCTTTTCAGAGACATTTTTTATGAAGATCAGAGAATTAGATGAATATTTTCATTGAAGAAATGGTTGGCATCGACATCCTCATTATGAAGTACAAAGGTGAAGGAGAAGAAGGGTGCAACCTTTTTAGAGACATTTGTTATGTAGATCAAGGAGTCACTTGCAGGTTTGCATTGATGGAAGTGTTGGCATTGACATCCTCGTTCTAAAGTTAAAGGTGAAGGAGAAGAAAGGTGTTGCATTTTTAGAGACATTTGTTATGCAGATCAGGGAATCAACTACAAATTTGTATTGATGCAAGTGCTAGCATTGACAGCCTCATTCCTAAGTACAAAGGTGAAGAAGAAGAAGGATGTGGCATTTCAAAAACACTTGTTATGCAGATCAAGAAGCAGGGAAATGCATCATGGAGTGTAAGACTCTTCCTAGAAGCTGTTTGCGGATATGAAAGTTCCTCTCTATACTTTTGGAGGACCAAAAGTTATTTTTGTGGGGAGGTTTGATCCAGGAGGATTGCCACACAAAGAATTAACTTCATGGATAAAATCATTAAACTTTGGACACCATGGAGAAAAAATCATTAAAATGTCGATTAATGATTAGTGGCAAAGCATAATTAATTAATCATGAATGATTTAATTGTAATAAATGATTAATACTTGATGTGATTTGAAAAATCTCACGTATTATTCATTTAATTGTAAAAATAGGAAATTAGTTGTAAGAATCCAACTCACAAATTAGTTTCCTAATTTTAAGGGGAAATTAGTTGTATGTGAGAAACCAACTCACAAATTAGCTTCCTAGTCTTAAGGAGGAAGTTAAGGGTCTCATGGGGTGTCTTATACTTTTCCTCACTTTAATACAATTGGATTCTTAGTCTCAAGGAGGAAGTTAAGGGTATTTCTCATGTTTGTCCTTGAGTAGTTATTGGATTCTAAATTTATGGATCTTGTCTTTTTGGATTATGGAGCTAGGAAAAATTATTTAAAACCCTTTATTGGGAGGATTTTAGGGGGCCATATGTGGAGGCCATATGGAGGCTCTTTGAGGATAAAATCAAGCAATCATGCTTGTAATTTGTAAGCCCCTTAATTGGGAGATTTTAGCCCCTTATTGGGAGAGTTGAACCCCTTATTGGAAGAGTATGTGAGCCCCTACATTGGGAGAGTTATGCCCCAAATTTGGGGAGCTTTTTTGCCCCTTCATTTTGGAGAATATATAACCCTTTTATGTAAAGGAGAATCAACCCCACATTGGGAGAAGCAATGGCAAGCGATTTGTATTCAAAGAGGATCCAGAGACATAGCCATAAGGTTTTGGTGAACTCTGTTAACAACTCGGTGATCTCTTCCTCTTATGTGATTGTCTCATGTTTCTTATGCACATCTTTATTTCCGCAATTATGATTATTAAATACATATTGTAATGGATTATGAGACTAACAACTCATGCACCAAGTTTATATTCAATTTAGATTCAAGCCTTCATAAACACTTCAATTTTCACCTTTAATGCAATCAAGTTCAATTAAAACGATCTTGTAATTGATCCTTTAATTAAGTGAACCAAAAACCAGATCAGGTTGATATCAAGGTCACCCCGGATTCATTTCACCAAGGCATTCATTTAGGAACGAACACAATATTTCAAGTCCATCTCCTGTTAGAAAGCATAAGAGGAGGTCTGGGGTGGGTGAGCTACAAGGAGAAATGAATAACATCAAGCCGTCTACCTTTGATGTTGAGCACAAGAGGGATGATGATGAAAAAAATTGGATTTTGGGGATGAGGAAGCACTTTCAATTGCATATTTACTCCTCACAGGAAGAGGGGAGAATTGCAATTTGTTGGCTGAAGGGAAAAGCATCAATGTGGTGGGACTAGTTTGTGCAAGTGCAACACAATGATGAGAAGAAGATTACTTGGAGGGAGTTTAAAAGATATTTCTAGAAGAAGTACTTGAACATGAATTATTATGATTGAAAGATGAAGGAGTTATTTGAACTCAAGCTTGGGAGTATGACCATGATTGAATATGAAAGGAGATTCTTAAAGTTGTTGAAATATGTTGACTTCATCAAGGATGAATAGGTCAAGATTCAAAGGTACCTGAGTGGGATGCCATCAATTTTCAGTGATAAGATATGGCATGATGATCCCAAGACGCTGGAGGAAACTATAAGGAGATCTAAATGCCTCTATGATCAACATAGAAGAAGACCAACTTTCCAAAAGGCTTGGGAAGACAATAAGAAAGGAAATATGGAGTAGAGGAAGAAGGGGACCCAGGTACCATTTTTCAGAGATAATTCTCAAGGACAACTAGCTTCCAAGGAGCCCAAAATGACAGAAACAATGGGGCAAATACCAAGGAAACCACCTATTAAATGTTGGGGTTGTGGAGGAGAGCATATGTACATAGATTTCCCTCATAGAACTGAAAAAGCTAGGATTGTTCACAATGCACAACAAACTGATACAATGGAGGATATGGGAAGAAACATACCAAGGATCTATGCATCCCTGGATAAAAAGCAAGTTGATTTTTAGTCTCATATGATTGAAGTGGAAGGTAAGATCAATAACCAACCCAATTCTATTTTAATTGATTCTGGAGCTAGTCATAGTTATCTAGTTCATAAGATGGTGGAAATATTTCATTTGCCAAAAATCAAACTTGGGAAATCTTGGTTGGTTCAACTAGCTGCAAGAGCTAAAAGAAGAATTAATGAGATGGTTAAGGAATGTCCAATGGACATGAATGGACTGAGCATAAGGGAAGATTTGAATAGCATTCATTTGGGCTCATATGATTTCCTCATTGGTATGGATTAGTTGGACAAGCATCATGTTGTATTGGACTACTATAATAAGGATTTTAATTTCTTGGATGAGGAAGGAAACTTGAGATCAGTACATGGTATTCAAAGGGAAGTAAATATCAGAGAAGTTTCATCCTTGCAGTTGAAGAAAATATTTAGGAAAGGATGCAAAATATTTTCATTACATATGGAGGAGAGAACTAAGGACAAAGTGCCAAATGTTGAAGACTATGTTATCTTAAAAGAGTTTGAAGATGTATTTAGAGAAATACCAGGGTTTCCTCCCAAGAGAGATATTGATTTCTATATCGATTTGATGCCTGAAGCAACCCCAATATCCAAGACACCTTATATCATGAGTACTCTAGAGTTGAAGGAGTTGCAAATGCATCTTGAGGATATTTTGAAGAAGGGGTATATATGCCCAAGTGTGTCATCTTGAGGTTCCCCAGTATTATTTGTGAAAAAGAAGGATGGAACCTTGAGGTTTTGCATTGACTTCTGACATCTGAATAAGGTGACTGTGAAGAACAAGTATTATTTTCCAAGGATAGATGATATTTTTGATCAAATGAAAGACTCCAAGATATTCTCCAATATTGACCTTAGATCAGATTATCATCAAGTGAGAATTAAATAAGAAGAGATCAACAAGACAACCTTCAAAATGAGATATGGCCATTATGAGTTCACCGTGGTGTCATTTGGGTTGTCAAATGCACTAGTTGTCTTTATGTGTTTAATGAAGGGCATTTTCATAAATTACTTAGATAAGTTTGTCATTGTCTTCCTAGATGACATACTTATTTATTCTAAGTATGAATAAGAAAATGAGAAACACTTTCATAGGAGGGTGTTACAAGCATTAAGGGAACACCAACTTTATGCAAAGTTGAGCAAGTACTCATTCTACTAGAGGCATATACGTTATTTGTGCCATATCATTTTAGAGGAAGGAATAGTAGTGGATCCTGAAAAGATAATAGCCATTGAAGGATGGACAACACGAAATAATGTCTTATAGGTGAGACCATTCATGGGACTTGCATGGTACTATAGAAAATTTATTGAAGGTTTTTCAAGGATTGCACACCCAATTACTTCTTTGCAAAAGAAGGGTGTGAGGTTTGAATGGACCCCTGATTGTGAAAGAAGTTTTCATCACTTGAAATATTTACTAACAAGTGCACCAATTTTGAGAATTTTTTATCCTAATGAAGTTTTCATTGTGTGCATGGATGCATGCAAGGAAGGGCTTGGGGGAGTCCTTAGTCAAAATGGGCATGTAATATGTTACAAATCAAGGAAGCTAAAAGATCATGAGAGACTCAGTTCCATTCATGATTTATAATTGGAAACCATAGTACATGCCTTGAAGATGTGGAGGAACTACCTCATGGGAAAGATATTTGAGCTAAGGACAACCCATAGTGGTCTGAAATATGTTTTTGGACTGCCAACTTTGAATGCTAGGGAAAGTAGATGGTTGGAGTTCCTTAGTGAGTATGACTTTGATATAAATCATATCAAAGGAAAAGAGAACAAAGTGGTTGATTCACTTGGCATGAGGGTGCATGAGATGAATGCTACAACGATTAGCGTGTGAAAACTTGATTTAAAGGACATAATTTTGGAAGTTGCAAAATTAGATCAGCACTATGTGAAAACAACATAAAAGTTACAAAAAGGTAATTTACAACAGAAAATGAAATTATGAGTTAAGAGATGATGATATCCTCATGTATAGGAGAAGAGTTTATGTGCCTAATTTCCAAGAGCTAAAAAGTATGGCAATAAAAGAAATGCATAATGTGCCTTATGATGGGCACCCAGGATACCAAAAAACTATTTCAATTATCAAGAGCCAATATTATTGGTCGGGTATGAATAAAGAGGTGGCCAATTATATAGCTATATGTCTTCATTGTCAGAAAGTAAAAGTTGAGCACAAACATCCATATGGTTTTCTACAACCATTTCCCATTCCTGAGTGGAAATGGGAAGTGGTGACAACATATTTCATCACTAAAATGCCGAGAACAACAAAAAAACATGATTCCATCACGGCAGTGGTGGATAAGCTCACTAAAGTTGCTCGTTTTATTATGGTAAAGTTAACTCACAATGAAACTAGCATTGTTGATATTTATATGAGAGAAAATGCTAGGCTACATTGTGTGCCTAAGACAATTTTTTTTTACAGAGATCCTGAGTTCACATCAAAATTTTGGGAGGGATAATCACAGGACAAATCTGAACTTTAGTAGAACATATCATCCAAAGTCAGATGGGAAAACAGAGAGGGTCAATGTGGTGATTGAGGATATGTTGAGGATGTATGCAATGGACAAACCATCAAAATGTGAAGATTATATACATTTTGTGAAGTTGTCCTATAATAATGGGTATCATGCATCTTTAAAGATGATCCCATTTGAGACACTATATGGCAGAAAGTGCAACACACTAGTGAGATGGGACAACCCAACAGACAAAGTAGTGGTTGGGCTAGAGTTGCTATGGAAAATGAAAGAATGGATGGTGAAGATAAAGCATAATTTAAAATTTTCCCAAGATAGGTAGGAAATATATGCAGATAAGGGAAGAACTCACAGAGAGTTTAAAGTGAGTGACCATGTGTTCTTAAAATTGAAGGCCAGAAAAGTTCCTTGAAGTTGGGGAACTATGCAAAGTTGGTAGCACGTTATTGTGGGCCTTTTGAGTTCTTAGAAAGTATTGGCCCTATTGCATACATTTTTGCACTACCTGCATCCATGTGCATTTATAATGTATTCCATGTATCTTTGCTTAAAAAGTATGCTCATGATGCTAATCATGGAATGTGATTTAGGTGGAGCAAGAAGGAAACTTTCGAGTACAACCAATGTGCATATTGGGTCAGAAATCCAAGCTACTCTGGAATCCAACAATAAGGCTAGTAAAGGTCTAGTGGACCTGTTACGGTCCTGAGGATGCAACATTGGAGCATGAAGATGCCATGCGAGTGGAGTACCCACATCTTTTTGAACACTTTTGAAGAGTTTGATTGTACATGTGTATATAATACACTAAGGACAATGCATAAATAAGGGGGAAGGGAATGTAATACCCCTAGGCCGAACCCCAGTTATAATTCTACATATAGTACAGTGATCCATGATTATTGGGCCAGAGTGCCTTTGTATATGTATTTTGAGGCCAGAGCGCCTATGTGGTTATTGAGCTAGAGATCCAGATGTTAAAATTCCAGTGGGCCCATCCTGTGTAATATGTAATCACAATCGGATATTAATAAAATAACACCACCCCTACAGACCAACCTGGAAAAAGAGTATGGGGGGATAAACTCCACTATAAAGGGAAAGGGATACTAAGAGTCTAAGAAGAGGGGCTAAGCCAAGGGACTGAAGCCGAAAGGAACATTTTATTAATATTCCTAAAAGTATAAAGTCTAAGTTATGGATACAAATATATCCCAAGTTCCTAATGATGATGAATGTATCACCCAAGTGGGGGGGAAAGTGGGCCCAAGGTAGTTCCCAACTTGAAAAGTGTCAAGTTGGGAACTTGCATACATATAGTTGGGAAATAGTGTATTTTTTTTATCTTTCCCTTATTATTCATTCAATCACTCACTCTTAGCATATGTACCTTGCTGCCATCACCATACCTATACCTGGGAAGCTTTAGAGATGGTTTCAAGTAGTAATCTGGGTAAATTGATCTAAAGAAGTGGGTTTTTAGGCTCGTGTACTATTGAAGAAGCGGGTTTTCATGCCCATGAGTATTCTGTCTAGGTGAGAGAACTAATGGGAATTGTTTCACTAGGTGCCAAGCTCCAACTACAGGGATATGAGACTTTCTATCCAACTTATTACTGAAGCCTGGGAAGGGAAGTGGGGAAGTCAAAGGACTATTGAGTAGAGAAGGGCACACTTCTTCGGGTGGGAAAAACATGTGGGGAATGAGAGGGTGTAGGTTGTCTGCTAGAGTTGGCACCTTAATCTGAGTATTTTCATTGTTGATAGATCTTATCTCGGCTTAGGATTCCTTTTCCTTGGTGGAGTTTTAGCCTTGCTTCTGAGATTTTATGAGCAATAGAGTCTATGGCTAGGAGAAAAGTCTGAGGTCTACAAGATGTTGGTGACTTTTTACAAAAGATAAGTGTCTTCTATGTGTTTGATTTAATTACTGTGTGAATAATTGTGTATTTTTGTTATGGGTTTTTCCTATATTATTATGCATGTATATATTTGTTGTAGTGTGCATAATTTTGTTCATATGCAAAGCATGTAGTTAATTTAATTGTTCTAATTCTAAAACCATATTAAAAATTAAAAAAAATGAAATTGAAAAAAATAAAACACATTTTAATATATAAAATATATTAACATTTAAATTTATAATTCTATATTAAAAACGTATTAAAAACAAATCTACTTCATAATCTTAGGGTTGGGCAAGAAGGCTTGAATCCATTACAACAATATACTCATTATGAATTCAAAGTGTCATTTGAAAAAATTGAATCCAGCAGGAAAAGATAACAATCAATCCTTCCAAGAACCCAAGCTAAACCCAATTGACACAAAGATACTTGTACAAGGTTTGAATAAAAACGAAACAAATTTCCAATAATTTTTTCCTAATGAATGATGATTTTTTATATTTTAGGAAATCAAAATATTTTTGAATTTTAAATTTGATTTTTTAAATTGTATGTGATTTTTTTCTATTTAGTTTTATTTCACTAGAAAATATTAATATATGAAGTATTTGTATACTTTTCATATATTGAACAATCATTATGATTACTTTATTTATTTATTATTATTTTTATCACTGTTAAATCTAGAAGATTTGAACTTTTGAACTTACAACTTCATTAGCATTTCATATCACAACACTTGTCAATTGAAGTTATTATTAATTATATTGTATAGGAATTAAGTGTTGATCTCCACATTAATAAAATTTAGCCTCTTTTCTATTTTGAACTTTTTTTTTTAGACAATTTGGAAAATTTTGGGTGTATATTTTTCAAACAATATGAAAAATTTACAATGACCCATATATATTAAGAATTGAATTCACTAAAAAAATGCTATAAATATTTTAAAACTAATTTAAGATGAAATAAAAATAATACTAAAATAACACCAAAGGTAAAAATACCATAATAGTATTAATCATTACAACTTCAAAATAATATAGTTTATTATCACTACAATTATAATGTTACATGATCTTTAAGTTGTGATTCTAATATATATTCATGTTCATTCCCATATTATAAATATATATATATCTTTATTTACAAATAAAACTAAATATATACTTGATAGGATTAACACTAACTTAAATCAATCCGGATAATCATCTATTAAATTATAAATCTCTCATATCAAAATTTATTAAAATATTTGAAAATTTTAAAAGATATTTAATATTTTAAAGACAAATCCAAAATCTTGTTGACCAAACTTATTCTCTATTTTTAAAATTGGAAATATCTCATTTCATAATATTGTACCTGTAAATGAAAAATTATGATATTTAAAAACCTTATTTGTAACCTAAAATTTTCATTAAAAAATTAAAGTAGCTTTTTAATAAAAAAATTATTAAAAAAATTGAAAACCTTGAAAGGTATTTGATATTTTAAAACAAATCCAAAACTTCTTTAACTCATTTCCTAATATTGTATTTGTAAATAAAAAAATATATTATTTAAAAATTTCATTTCTAACTTACAATTTTATGTGAACTTATAATTAGTATTAACATAAAATTGATATTTTATTAATTTGTATAAACATAAAATAGATAACAAAAAATTATATTATCATTAATTTATTATTTTATTTAACATATAAAGATAAATATAAAATTTCAACAATACTTACAACTATGTTTAATTTTTTAGTTTATTTAACACATAAAGATAAATATAAAATTTCAACAATACTTACAACACTGGTTTAAGAAATAGAAATAAGTATGTTTACTAACTTTAATTTTTATATATTAAAGAGTAGATGAGTTAGCAATTGAATCACAAACCTTATAACCATCCTAAACTATTATATTCTATAAGTGAGCTATATGTGGCTTATATGTCTAACATTACATTGAAATAAAGGTTATTTTATCATTTATATTAAATTTAATTTGATAGGAAATTATCTTTTAATTATTGTAATTTTTTAAAAAATTATAAAAAAAATTATAATTATAATTTAAATATTTTATTTCTAATTAACTATATTTTTTATTAATTAAAAATAATTAATATAAAAATCCACAAATATCTAAAACACTACTTTTTTATATTAACAATACAATTTAGAAAATAGTGATAGAGAACACCGTTACCAAGGATGGAATTTGACGGGCAAATTACCTGTCACAGGCCAATTTATGCTCTGATACCAAAATGTAACGTCCCCTGACCCCACACGCATGCACTACCCATGCAGGACGTGCAGTAACCCGCTCACTCAGGCCGGGAGACATCACAGAAAACTCACCAGGTAACACCCTTGTTACCTCACTGCGGAACTTTCAGTACATCCCCAACATTCTATTGAGTTATACTACATAATATTTACATATACTCGTATGCGTAAATTCAAATCGAACTGCATGTAATTACTCATTCACACACAACCCTCTAGAGGAAGTCTTACATGTAACATGATAGACAATACATACGGTAACATACCATTTAATAATGAAATAATGACAACCTTTGTAAAGCATTAAATATAGAAATATCCATAAACACACAGACAGTTATAAAGCATGAATTGTAGATAACCCATAATCAAACACGTTAATTAACAAAGTAACATGTCATTTTAATACATAGTTGGTACTTATCTTTGGTATGAACATCACCAACTGCGTGAAGACCTTCCACGAACCTCCCAGCCTTAGACTACACTGTTCATCACTCTCAACAGAGAGTCACCCCCGAGCTGGGACTAAACTCCACTCGGTAAAGGGATTCCTAACCAAGCTATGGCTCATGGACAACATGAAAGATTCTGTCACGATGCTCTCTCAACCAACAGCTTACAGTCCCTCATTCCCCACGTATATGTCCCACCCAAGGAAGTGTGCACCTTCTCTGCTCCACAGTCCCTCGGCTACACCACTTCCCTTCCAGGGCTTCAGCATCAGGCCGGACTGGAAGTCTCTGGGCACCGTAACTATAGTTTAGCACCTTCAGGAAATCGATCCACAACAATTCTCCCACTTAGAGAATTGCTCACGGGCCTGACAACCTGCTTCTTCAATCCCTCTCCCACGCTAACCAGCTACATGGACAGGAAAAGTCATGGATACGGGTTTTGGTATAGTGAAATGGATGTTCGAACTACAGGACTTGGAAATTGGGGAATAATGGTCATGGAATCATGGCCGAGTGATTTACAAAATGAAGGTAAGCAATTTCTTTTAAAAAATGATAGTCTGCCCCCATGGAAAGGTCCCGTAACAAAAATGATTTTCTCTCTCAACTAAGTTGAGTCCCGACAATAAGTATGCATGTCCCCAACTGGACACTTGTCATGCTGGAAATTACTTTTGGCCACTTGTCCCCGACTTCAGGACTTAGGATAAAATAATTATCCTTACTTTATGTCTTAAGGAAATATTAATATAATATTCCCTTTTTGGCTCTCCCTTTCCCTAACTGGTGGAATTCAGTCCCCCTTCTCTTTTATCGTGGTCGTTCTGCGTGCAGCAATATATTTTATATTAATCATGAGACATGTACAAAAATAGGCACACTGGCCTTTCTCATCTAGGCATTCTAGCCCAATTCTAAAACATAAGCATCCAGCTTATAATACTGGCTCACCAGCCTATAAATGCATATTATATACATAAAGGTCCGCTGACCTAAATACTGCGCGCACTTTAGTTACTGCGCGCTGTATTCACTGACCTCAAGGTTGTGTGCTCTTTAGTTACTGCGCATTGTATTCACTGACCTCAAGGTTACGCGCTCTTTAGTTACTGTGCGTGCACCCTGAAATGTGAGCATTACAACACTTTACTGTGTAGTACCTTCGCGCACTATGCCCTGATAGATTCTTTACCAAAATGATGCCAAAAACAACTCACCAGCTTAAGTATGCTTGTTTATATTTACAATTGGGTTCGGCCGAGGGATGTTACAATCCCCTCCCCTTATTTATGCACTTTCCTCAGTGCATCATGTATACTTACACAACAAAATACTAAGAATTCTCAAACAGATGCAGATATTCTGTGTGCATCGCATCCTCATGTTACCAAGTAGCGTCCTCAGGACCGTACCAGGTCTATTGGACCTTTACAAGCCCTATGGCTCAATTCCAGAGCTGTTTGGTTTTCCAATCCAGAATGCGCACTGGTTGCACTTTGAAAGCGCCTTCTTGCTCCACTTGAATCATATTCCAATCAATAACATGGTTAGCATCAAGTATATATTTCTTTAACAATGATACATGGAATACATTATGAATAGACATAGATGCAGGTAGTGCAATCATATAAGCAACTGGACCAATCAAAAAATTTCTGCAACCGTCAACTATAAAGATTAAAAACGGCGGAACAAACAGTTCACAGGCCAATTTTCCCGTCAAATACGGTCAAAAGTTTCCTGCAATCATCAACTATCAAGCTTAAAACCAACGGAACAAGCAGTTTAGTAGTCTAAACTGTCAAATTTGACGAGCTTTTTCAGTTTGAAATTCCAACCCTGACCGCTACCCCTTTCATCTCCAACATTCTTTATAATCACCCTGAGTCCTATCCACATGTGAATGGACCTTAACATGTCACTTCAACACCAAACTTATGAATCCTATGGGAACACCATTATGCCTTTCATCTTTAAGAGGCAGTTGAATGATGCTGAAGAGTTTTACATGAAGCATAAATGTTTGACTTAGTTTCAAAACAGTTCAATCAATATACATGAAATATAACATTAAGGGCAACAAACTAGTTTGAAATTGGAAAGATGGTGCAATGCAATTTAATGGAGGACTGTTCATAATCATCACGTCATACCTATTACCTTTGTTTTAAGTTGTTTTACTTGAGCCATTAGCATTTCAATCTAACATTCCAAACGAAAAAAAAAAAAAAAACAATTAATATTTGTCTAATATGCCAAACAATAAACAACATTTAATTCACTACATAAACCATCCATCATAGAATTACTTTTTTCCATTTGACAAAGTTGCATCATGTTATAACTACCTTTTGTGCTCGTATATGGTTCAATCCCTGCTCAACTTGGACCTCCAATTCAGTTAATTCCTTCAATGAACATGTCCCTAAACCCTCCCTATCATCTTTCTGGAAGCAATTCCCCCAATGAACATGTCCCTAAACCCTCCCTATCATCTTTCTTGAAGAAAACATTTTCAACGGTTTAAAAATTTGGACCATTTCTCGATTTGTACATGTCATCATTGTGTAGGGGGCATGCTAATCTTCTTTGTATCGTTCCAATTTCATCAGATGTCTCCAAAGAAACACTCTAGAAGCAAACATGAATATAAGAAAAACTCATGAGTATATATAATACTCGATTCAATTGTATGGATCGACTCTGAAAGTTACCCTACCATTGTGTCGATTCGAGAATCCTAATTCTATCTTTCATATTTGCAATCTGTCCATTTAAATCATGCACACATAAATTATCATCATAAAAACTCAAGTCCCTGAAGACTTAGAGATAGGCCATAGTCAATTCCAATCTATAAATATAAATATGGTTCTTGGTTAACTTTTTCTGTATGACAATTAGCTAAACAGATCTGTACATTTCTTTGCTTTTTAGAAAGTAATCAAGGTTTTTTAAAAATAAAAATAGTATTCTTATTATATGAATATATATTTTTAAATTTAGTCATGAATAAATGAATAAATTTTGATCTTTATATTTTTAATCTTTTTCATCTGTATTTGTATATAAGGATATTTTATTATCACATTTCAATTAAAAGTGTGAAATACCTTCATAAGTTTACAATGTAGATTTTGATCTTGTATAATTATTTAGTGCAAACAATTTTCAGTAAAAGAACAAAAAAGTGTGACACACCTTCATAAGTTTACAGTGTAGGTTTTAACTTTGTACAATTATTTACTGCAAACAAAAGAAAAAATACAATGACAAATACACACATTTTTCCCTTGGAAACTCAAACCCTGAAAACCAACATATTCTATATTCATTCACTTCATAAATTGTTTACAATATAATATACATATAGGAGCACCTACATCCAAAACCCTAATCCAATGACTTGGATTAGTCAACAACTCTAATTCCTTAACCAGAAATAAAAAACCATTGACCAAAAACTGTGTGCCACCCAACAATGAACACCAAAATCGAAGAAAAAGGAGGAAAAAAAAAAGTTCAGGGCATTGCCAAGCAAAGAATATAACATTACTTTAATGAAAGTTTCTAAAAACTTAATGGTATTGCAAAACACTTTTAAACTTTTAAATCCTTCATGGTAAGTTTCAAAATTGGATAGGCATTTTTAAAAAGGAAAAGTTCCTATAAATTCCTAACCACTCTTTAGAAAACATTGTCTTTTGTCTTCAATATAATTTCATTTTTTTTAAAGAAAAGTATAATTTCTCCTCCTTCATTTTATATTAAAATTTTGAGATTTTTCATCATATCCCTTACTACTAACCAGCCAACATATATTCAAATCTTGTAGGTTGTATAATCCACCTCTATCTTGACACAATGTTGTGTCCTTATATGCAAATGGAATTAACTACCAACCAATGAGTCACATTCAAATTGATTCAAAATGCAAATGGAATTAACTACCAATCAATGAGTCACATTCAAATTGATTCATGGGTTGAATTATATATGAGCCTTCCCTACTACCCAACCAACACATATTCAAATCTCATGGGGTTCACAGTCCATATCTTAACACAATGTTTGATGTCTCACTGCAAACGTACTTAATTTCCAACCAATGAGTCACTTTTAGAGTGATTGATAACCAAACTATGTCTTAACACAATGCTTTGCAAGCAATGGTCAAGTCCACTGGTATTCATAGCATGCCCATGTCACCTCAAATGGACTTAACTTAGAACCAATGGGTCACCTTTAAAGTGATTCATCAATAGGATTCCTTATGAGCTTTCTCTATAAACCAAACAACCTATGTTAAAATATTATGTATTATATATCCCAATTATTCCTTAAAATAGTGCTTAGGGCCATACAACCTATGTTAAAATATTGTGTATCATATAGCCCAATTATTCCTTAAAATAATGTTTAGGGCTAAATGTAGAAAGAGAATTAACTACCAGTCAACATGTCATTTTTAAAATTATTAGATAATTAAATTGATTATAAATCTTTACTACTTCCAACCAACAAACTTATCCAAACTACTTAAACATACACCAAGTACCCAACAAACCTATTCAAACTACTCAAACATGCACCATTACTAATCAAATATTAATTGTTTTAAACTTAAGTTATTTTTATATATAACACATTTCAAATTCAACATCAATGATTAACACATACATTATTAATAAAACATTAATGATTTCATACATTACTAATAAAACATTAATTGTTTCAAGGTTTATAAGCTTAAAATATTTTTATTATATAATACACATGTCAAATTCAGCATTACATATAATGACATAAGATATTCCTTTCTTTTTAAATTTACAAAATTCTTGTATCAACATCAATAACCAACACATACAATGAAATAAGATATTCCTTTCTTTATAAATTTTGTAGAAGTGCCTTATAACTTGATAATGTCTTTACAAATCCTCATATTATAACTCGATAATGTCTTTACAAATCTTCATATTCGTTTCATAGAAAATGTTAATTTTTTTAAATATATAAGAAAACTTCCAAATATGGTTAGAAAGACTTAACAATGAAGTCTTCATTGAATATATACAGCCTGAGTGGGTCTAATGGTTAAGAATATGTGTTTCCTCTTAAGAGGTCACAAGTTCAAATCCAGAGGGGGGTAGGGTATGTATACCTTTGTAGACTTTACCAGTCAAATCGCTGGACGGAGGGGGGTCCCTTGTCCCACAAACAAGGGGGTCTCATACACCAATTTGGTGTGTTGGCTTGGCTGTAGGGTATGTATACCTTCGTAGACTTTACCAGTCAAATCACTGGGCAGAGGGGGGGGGTCCCTTGTCCCACAAACAAGGGGGTCTCATACACCAATTTGGTGTGTTGGCTTGGCCGTAGGGTATGTATACCTTCGTAGACTTTACCATTCAAATCACTGGGCGGAGGGGGGTCCCTTGTCCCACAAACAAGGGGGTCTCATACACCAAATTTGGTGTGCTGGCTTGGCCGTGACCTTAAAAATAGATTATTAACAGCCTGAGTGGGCCTAATGGTTAAGAACATGTGTTTCCTCTTAAGAGATCACAGGTTCAAATCCAGAGGGGGGTAGGATATGTATCCAACCTGAGTCATTAAGACTCTACAGATTGGATAGCCGTGCGCGTCTATGCTTCCAATTCACCGTCGTTAACCCCCCAAGAGATGTGAGGTACTGTGAGGTGATCGAGGAGACAGTTAGGTAATGTTTAAAGTTGTATCTACCTTATTAACACCCTGCCCGCCCATTTTTGAATTTGAAAAAAATTCCCTTGATTGCCTCACTCAGTGTTTGCCCTCAAATCCCTGTTTCGTAATTTAGACATGGAAATGGAAGCTCAGGGAGAGGAGGGCCAAGTGGAGCTAGTGTGATCTGTGAATAGGCATCTACCGATAATTTCATGATGAAACAGAATTTTTCATTTTGTGTGATTCGAACTTGACCATTGGTGTTCCAGGAAACGAAGAAACCTGCTAAAAAGAAGCCTGTCACATAGAAATCTCCCGCTGCAATCGAGTGTAAAATGTGTAGTAGATAGATAGTTGGCTATTATTATGGTAAACGTATGCCTTCTCTCTCTTTTTCTTTCAATGACTTCACCGCCACTTCGGTATTGTGTAGACAAAGATCTTTCCTCATCCACACAATGCTTTTCTTGACATCGTTTCTGGTTTCTGCAGTGGATGTTTTTCTTGACATCATTTCTGGTTTCTGTAGTAGATGAGTTTAGTTTGAGACTAAGACCGAGTTTGGATAAGAAGAAACTAAAAGTCAAAAGCTAGCAGCCAACAAGCAGAGAATACCTCAACATTTTTTTCATTCAATATATATGTAAGAATAAGAAGTTTTTGTTGGTTGTGTATACTGCATTGAATTGCATTCCAGTGAATTTGTTGAAGCACAAGTGTAGGATTCGAGTCCGAGGAAACTTGTGTTCGATTTCGATCAGATTTTTTACATTAAGGCATAGGTCCCAGGTTCGATTCTTAAACCCATTGCCATACGAAAGCCCAGTGATGGTGTTGCTCGCTATTCTGTGTTGACCTAAGATAACAGGCCTAATTGGATCACAAGCCCCCATGGTTAGTGGATTGTTGTGAGATCTTCCAGAAGTAAATCTCCAACTTCAGATAAACCTCTGTTAAAATCAGGCGTTGGTAATGGCTCCTCCATCCAAAAGCTTATGTTCACAGAAAAAATGTGTAGTGCCAGCTTTGAAGCTTTCAATTACGAAGAGTTGCAGCCAATAGGGGACGTGTATCAATACTTAGAGGCTGCAGTCTCTACAACACAGCCTCAACATCAACCATCTTCCAACACTTATGCCAAGACCCTGCATCATAACTTGTTTTCAATGGCTGCGGCAACCCATTTGATTAATGAAATTTGGGACCTATATCGAAATTCATTTCAGAGCATTGTTGGCCGTGGTCCCTACATTCATAACAAATTAGTGATTGGAGAAATGTTTTATCTCCTTGATGATAAGTGGACCTCTACTACTGTAGGAGAAACTTACTCCCTTTGTTGTAGTATGTTCACTACACAATTTTGTGATACGAGTATTATGATAAAACAGTAGTTGTAAATTAACTACAGAGAATATAATTAATCTTGTAAATTAATTCCAATTGATTTTATTGAGCTACATGTATGATTTGATTTCTTGATCGGCCATGTAACTTTGATCCCTATTAATTTTTTTTCGTTTTTGGCATGTATATAAACCAAAACTATCACCCAACATTATATCTTGATATCTCATATAACTTCATGAACAAATTCTCCGAGTTACTATTACTTCACAACCCAAATGACTTTTTTATTGTTTTGCTCACCTGTTAATTAAATGAAGAAGATATTGTTCACAAGCTAATGCTTGATACCACCAGTTGACATTGTAAACTCCCCTATATGTTTCAATTTAATTACCATCGAATATTTTTTCAGAACATGTTTAGATTTAAAAAAATTTCATAGTGAGCACTCAATTTAATTACCATCGAATCTTTTTTCAAAACATGCTTCAGCTTTAAAAACAACAACAATCTAGTTTCACTTCTTTGGTTAGGTTTTATTTCTATAGTTTCTTTCATTATGTGCAAAATGAAAAATAATTTTAAGATTAGTCCAGAATCTGCCATACAATGTTACTTCTTTTATTATAAATATAAATCTGTCATGTTGGAGTGTCTAGGAAGTGACTTGACATCGAAAGGGCTTGATGGTTTGACATAATTTATTTTCTTTTAAATACAAGAACAACTCTTTGTGTTTTGAAATCTAATTAGTATAGGTATCATGATTGTTTTCTAAAGGAGTAAGCTAACACTTCTATGAAATGGAGTCCAATGGGACGTCTCGGGCATCGGGTTCCATCCCGTAGAACACCACGGCATGTTGATCGGTCGTCAACCCAACTCCTGTCCTTCGATCTCCCTTCCGGTCTCCTCCTCCGCCTAACCATAACAAGTCTTTCACTGTAGACACGTGTGTAGTGTTTTTCGGTAAACACTTTTCGGCAGTCTGGATGGTATGGGGTCGACTTGATGTGCAACTGTACATGCCAATTATGCATGCCCACCATTGTGTCGAACCCATGTATCCATGAAGGATGGATGGATGCTAATTAACCCATGCAGTTTTGATGATGGATGCTAATTAACCCATACAGTTTTGATGGATGCCATCCAAGCGAGTTTAAATTTTGAATTTAAGGCACCACAATTTTAATTTGAATTTTCCTACATGTTCTGTGTGATTTCGATTTAAATGGGCTTGAGTCGTGGAAGGAGAGAGATCAAATTCCACCATAGGCGAAGGAGAAACCGCAAGGGCGCCATGGAAGAAGAAGTTGTTACTGCCATTCTTCGTCTCGATCTGTCCCTATTTAAAGCAGCTTTTAGAAACGCCGTGAAGCCATGGATTGCTTTGGGGTCTCATGGAGATGAACGATTTTGAAACTTTAGGAGTACGCTATTGACTGCTACGCGAACTACCATTTAAGGAGGAGTCTACCCCGAGCATAAAGAGAAAGCAAAGAACAAAGGACAAATGCATGATTGGGCTTGAGTTAGAGTTCCACTACACAGAAATATTAGAGGTATCATCTTCCTAAGGTTTTTGCATCAACCTTTAAATCCTCTGCATTAGGGTTTGTAATGATCTAGTAAAGGTTGGTTCATTGCCAGCAACTGTAGGGCATTTGATTTTGAGGGGGTGTGGGGAATTGAGGAAAATAAAAGGGCTTTTTGGGCTCGCAAAACCTTTGGAGGTAGACATCTGAGGGTGTTTTAACATATAAGTAGAGGAGCTGCCACATTTTGGGAATTTTACGCGTTTGTTCACCCCAGGGGATACTCACAATGGCCAGGAAGAGGTGGAGAAGGATGGCGTCGTTGCAGGAAGGTGTTTTACTGAGCTAGTTTCTCAGCATTTAGATTGAGTTGAAGCTTTTGGGTGAAATGTTGCAACTTGCAGTACTGCGCGTTTTCCTTTCTAAGGGGTGCATTGATGATTTAAACTTTTTACTACTAAAGTCTTTGGTTTGTTGTGGAATGTAAATCTGAAAGAGGAGCAACCAGTATGTCAATCGTATATTATCAATTTTAAATAAATAAATTTGAAGCAAAACAAATAATGTTCTATAGAAACGCGAGAATTTATATTAGAGGGGATAGGACAAGTATTTGATTGTTTCCATCACACTATTATCCCTTCTTTTCCAATATAAAATTGTCTCTTAAATTTTGTGTTAATCAATGTTCTCATATTTTCATGTTTATCCGTCATTGTTCCTTGTTTTATCCGAAATGTTGTCAAATTGGGTTGATAACTAAATTGTATCCGAAATGTTGTCAAACTTGGTTCATAACTAAATTTTAAAGACTCAAAGATTTGTATTGGATTTTAAGTATTTAAAATGTTTAATTTTTTTATTAAAATTAATATACATTTAGCAGAAAACATAATTAATATCGATTCATCATGGCTATGAAAGAGATGTATAGTGTGTTTAATTTTATTAGTAATATTATAAAGTGTTGTATATATGTGGAAAATTATATTAAAAATATTATAAAATATTGTATAGTGAAAAATTAATTAGTAATAATACATATTTAATTAATATAGTTAAAAATTAAGTTATTTTATAATTTTATAATGAGAATTAGAATTTTGAGAATTAAAAATATTAGAGATTTGTATGAGAAGTGATTTGAAGGAGAATTAAATTTTTGTATGAGAAGCGACTTAAACTTTTAAAGATGTGTTGGAGAATTGTAATTGAGAAAATGCATATCTTTATTTCTTATTCTGATACTTTTAAAAAGTATGACTAATTTTTGTCTAACTACATAACATGTTATAATGAGTTCTAAGAAACTAAACTAATATTTGTAACCCTTTTCAAAGAATTTTAATGAATTAATGGATAAGGAAGAAATACTTAAAAAGTATGACTAATTTTTGGTCTAACTAGATAACATTGTTATATGTTCATTTAGGTTTCTGTGGTGAGAAATATGTTCAGAAATTGTCGGAAGAACCACAGTATTTATGACAACTTGTCGTCGACGTTTCGGATCCATAACAGGATCCATCATCAGGACCAAAAAAGTCTGAGAAAAATAGTAAGAGAAGAGCCTTTATTAAATAGTGATGAGGTGGGTGAAAAAACTACGTTTGGCTGAGTGAAACCCTCTTTTTTAGGAGAAATTTAGGGTTGACCAGGGGTTTTAGTAAAAAATATATTAATTTTATGTTGATTAAGGTTAAATAATGAGGAAACCCTAGTATTAAGGAAGTACATATAATCTTAAGTTAATTTTACTAAGCGATGTTAGTTTTGTCAATATTAATGTTATGTTAATTATAGGTTAGAATAATGAGGTAAACCCTAGGTTTGAGGAAGTTAGTGTTATTAATATTAATCTTAAGTTAGTTTGACTAATTTAAGCTAATTTTAGGTTCAAAATATTAATATTAAATTATTTTAGGTTTAAAAAGCCTAAATTTAACTATATGGTATATGGTGTTAAACATATTACTATTAATGTGTGTTAATTATGGGTTAAAATAAGGTTAATAAAATAGGCTAAAATTAATGTTAAATTATTTTAAGTTCAAAAAGGCTAAATTTAGGGTTGACTGTATGGTGAATTAGAATGGTAATATTAAGGTTACCTTAGTTTAATAGTAAA
>ML777103.1:53894-89530 GCA_009831015.1 Picea engelmannii | reverse complement strand
TATCGGTATATATATTGAGTACTGACACATACCTAGTATATATATCGACATATACTAGGTATATGTGTCGGTATATATACTCAGTATATATACCGGTATATATTATCGACATATATACCTAGTATATATATTGGTATATATACTGAGTATATATACCGGTATATATATGTCGATAATATGTATATATATTGAGTATATATACCGGTATATATACTGAGTATATATACCAATATATATATTGACACATACACCTAGTATATATACCAGTATATATACTAAGTATATATACCAATATATATACTAAGTATATATACCAATATATATACTAAGTATATATATATACCGACACATATACCTAGCATATGTCAATATATATACTAGGTATATGTGTCAATATATATACTCAGTATATATCGTTATATATGCTAAGTATATATACTGGTATATATACTAGGTATATATACTGGTATATATACTAAGTATATATACTGGTATATATACTCAGTATGCCCCTCTGTGTAGCATCCTGTGCACCAAACTTGAGATCATCCTTGTCTTGGTATAGTTAATTCTTGAATCTTCTCCGTTAGTGTCGATATTTGTCCCTAGAGTTGCGACAAATTTATGTCCAATGGAGGTTTGGTCACCCTTATACTCCCTGGATAACCTGCCATGAATTTGATTTTCATCAACTGTTCCAAGGTGTTTGTTAAGGTGGTTATTCGTTGTTGTGTTAGAGGAATTCTCGTCAGAGGTAGTAGTCCTTGGATGTACCATTCCCTCTAGTGATCTTCGTGAATTAGATGTGCTAACCTCCCAATAGCGTCTTTAAATTTCTAACTGTACTTCCAGGCAAATTATCCTTCCCTTTGTTGAATCTCCCGCAACTCAAAGGGAGCTTGTTGCTCTGACTGAGGTAGTTTGAATTCAGTGATGAGTTTCCTATATTTATATATAATGGCCAAAGTCACACAAATTATATGCATTAGCATATGTTGGTAAAGTATCAAAATATATATCATTATCTAAGTATAAAATCATTATTTTATCAAAACATATAGAAATTTATAAAGTAAAAGTAAAAGTAAAAGTTATAAAATTATAGATTTTAATATAACATGCAAAAATCATATAGTAATAGACAAAAAGTTCACATCAATCATATAGTAATAAACAAAAGTTTCGCATTAGGCAAAGGTTCATTTAGATTGTTGGTGATTGCCTCTAATCAATGTGAATTAGCTCAATTTTAGACTCCATCATCATTATTGAGTTAGGGTGGTTCAATGGTCTTCATAATGGTTAGGGCCAACATTGGGAATTTATCATTTAGGTTAACTGTGTCTTTGTTCTGAGCTCTCTACCAAAGTGACCAACATTATGACATAACCTTCCTTCTTATCTTTGCAATTGCCTAATAAAGTTGACCAGGAAAGGGATATACCAAGTAGCTCCCTATTCATATTACATGACAAATTACACAATATCTTCAAGTGGCACATTACACATGGGCTAGTACTTGCTTTATGGCACATTTTTTGTTGACTTGCTAAGGCTCCTTTTCCCACCATGAATTCCCAACGAGATTGTCATGTTCAAACATGTATTGGCTTACTTTTCCAAAGTGATCTCCTTAAGTAGGTATTCCATTCAAAATGACAAACTTTGATAGTAATAATTCTACTACATTCCTATGGACTTGTAGAAGGGAAAATTTTAAGGATCCATACTTCTCTTAAAGTATAGAAATCTTGGTGAATCCTACTAATTCTTAAAATAACAACTGTAATATGTTTGACAATATGTTTACAAAAATATTCAAATTTCTAAGAATTTTATATGGTTTTGAATTTGGACGAAGCACTTTATTAAAAAATGGAAATTTACAAATATTTGTTTAATAAAAACCATACAAAATTAACCCCTGAGCTTCCATGGCTAATAGACTTGATTAAAGACATGATGCACAAAGTAGTATTTCGGAAATAAAGGTATAATACATGTTCTTAATCTCCTCCATATCTTCTTAAAAAATGCCATTGAACTTGCACAAACCCATAATCTTCTCTAACATATTTTTCTTTTTCAAATTAATCAAAATAAATTAACCTTAAAAAACTCATTACTTCCTTAACCTAATGAATATTTATACTCTTCGCATCCATGATAAAGTGCTTCATTTTAAGGGGTCTAGAGTCTTTGTGCAAGAAAGTTTTAACACCTTCTAAATCTCTTACAACCATTTTATCCTTCTTTGTTTTGATCTTGTGATCAACTTGCCCCATTTCAAATAAATTTAACTATTCATTTCTCACTCTAACATCTATAATCTATCCATTCACTATCATTTGTTATTGTAGAGAAAGAAATAAAAAACAATTATCTATATAAAATAATGACTTACAATCTCCAAAGTCTAAATAAAAAATGAATTTAAAGAGAATCGGTTAACTTAAGTCCATCTAAAACTAAACCAATAGAAAAGGGTGAGATGATCTGATCCAAGAGCCCATATCTAGGCATTAACTTATCTTCCTCTATAATGTAGACAATCCATGCAATCCTTGGGTACATAAAATCTATTGCCTTGTCTCGTAATCCATGCAAGACAATCCATGCAATACTTGGGTGTGTTTATTGCCTTGTCTCCCCGGGTACATAAAATACTTGGGTGTGCTAATTGCCTTGTTTCCCTTGGTTTAGTTAACACAGATATTGTTATATAACCAATTTTAATTGAACTGTTTTTCTCATTTATCTTATTTATTTATTGGAAAACTATAGCTAATAGAACTTTATGAGAAGACATTATGTAAGGCTAAACCAATTGCTTAAAGTGTAATATGGTCATACAAAACAAAACAGAGCAGTTTATTTTAAAAAAACTTCAAATAAAATATTCGACAAGCATTTTCTTGATTTTCTTGATCGAGACATAAGTGGAAAAACTAAAGTGTAATATGGTCATACAAAACAAAACAGAGCAGTTTATTTTCAGAAAAAACTTCAAATAAAATATTCCACAAGCATTTTCTTGATTTTCTTGATCGAGACATAAGTGGAAAAACTATATGAGACAAATTAATACTGACCTTAAATAATCAAATTGATACATGAAATTTTATCGCAAAGAAAATCTCTTCACTTGTTTCATTAAAATATTTTTATTTACCTACCAAAAGGTTTTACCAAATTATTGAACGTTACATTGGAAAACATTTGGAAATCCTCAAACTTAAAGCACCAGATTATTGAACGTTACATTGGAAAACATTTGGAAATCCTCAAACTTCGAGCCTGCTCAGCTATGGAAAATAAAAACTACGAAAGAAACGGTGTTCTCGGATAATTTTGTAGTAAATAAATAATTTTTTTATTACACATTTTGATAAAAATTTGGGAGAAATATTCATTTAAGTAAATTTGTTTTAAAATCCAGATCTTGCCAAAATTTTAAATGATAAAAAATGGATTCCAACAACCGAAAATAAATAGTCCTCGAATAAAACCAACATAAGAATGCGATGTAAATCTCTACATTCATCCTCGAATCTTGGAGTGTCCAGCTGATCTTAAGAGTGATTAAGCAAATTTTCAATGGATTGACAGTTATTTACACTTTGGTATTAGGCTTGAGAACCCATCAACATTCTGCTTGTATTCAGGATTAGCTCTTGTTTTCAGGATGAAACAAAGTTGAATTGATCTTTACGAGAATGCAGGCCAATCTTATTGATTTCGGAGACGTCCCAATTGAAGAGATTACCTCGTGCGTCCACAAGCAGGGCATCGATTATATTATCGGCTGAGAGGCCAAAATTTCTGGACAGCAAACTCAATCCCTCATTTGCTGAAATGGCCGCAGGTGCCAATAGTGGGGCAGACTCCTGCGGGGAATCCCTAGTTTGCAGGATTTTGTGCGATGGCAGAGTATAATTGGCCAAGATGTGGGATCGGCCTCTACCCACGCCGTTTTGGAAGGAATCAACCTCTTCAACTGGACTGGAAACATCAACTTCACGGCCGACGATGATGCTTACGAGAAGCCACCATACCAATGTTCTGCATCTGTTTCACCACCATTCCAAATAACCACTGCTGAGGAGAACGCTAAATATCATGGGCGCGCTCAGATTCAAATTCAAATTGACACTGCAGTCCCCTAACGCTTCACAGGACTGTCTGTCGGCGCTTATGGACCTGACAGTGTTTAATGCTATGCAGGTCCGTGGGTATTGAATCAGATTGCAACCATCCCCAAACGGCGAGAGTCAAGGAAATAGAGAGGGCGTTTGGATTCGAAACGGACTGAAAGTGGTTGCCGGAATCTAAGGCGAGAGAGGAGGTCGGAAAAGGTACCTGGCATGGCATGGTATGGCACCCGCACCATGCACATCATACCCACTGGCATCAATCATCAGATCTGCACGAGCCTGGTAGCACGGCCATCCAGCCTGCAGAGTCTTAATGACTCTGCAGCAGGCTGGATATTGCTCGCCCCTCTGCATCTTCAAGTCTTTTCTGCTTTGCCTTTCATTCCATCTCCTGTTTTACATGCCTTGTGTTACTGTTGTTGTTGATGGCTACCCCATCTTCTATGTTGAACGTCCACTCGTTCTCCCACGGGGGCTGAGCGCATGCAGAACACAAAGCACTAATACTGCAATGCAAAACCAATCAATGCCAGGCTCAATATATAACATGAATAATCTTTTGAATCAAATATACAGACAAACATACGTTGTTAGCTATTGTTATGAAAGAAATCTGTAGTTGTTGTGGCAGATCAAGAACTTGGGGGAATTATTGGCTGCCTCTTATCAGTATATGATTCTCTGATCGGTATATGATTTTTTAGGGTTGTGATCATCGCCAGAATACTCCCCCGATCACGCACCAACTCTGCCGCAATAACCTGGGAATCCATATAATCTATTTGCAGCGAAACAGATCAAACTTACACTATATATTTGCTAAAAAAATTGTCTGCACGAGCATACCGAGTTACTGGCTTTAGTCTTATTCCTCTCCTGATATAGATATATGATAAAACTATCAGCTGGGAAGGGAGAATCCACCCCCTGTTTTGGGGTTTCAAATAAAGCAGCGTAAGATAACGGCAGAGGATGAAACAAATGTGAACTCTGAAGGAAGGAGGGAGGAAGATCTGGTATCGAAAACGGCAAACGCAATACCGTTGGCGGCCTCTTGTTTTGATATTAAGAGCCGAGCGGAGCCAGCACAGCCACTACGAAAAAGTATTCAACGTCATCAGCCACGCTCCTCTTCTTGTTTTGTGTGTTATTTGAACTGCAGATATGACTAGACTGAGCGAAACAGTAAATTTTAGGGAACGAAAACCTCATTAATTTGTAAATTGTTCCCGAAGTTTTGTTTAATATAACTATTATTTGATTTGTTTTTAAAAACAATATATTTTTCTTATTTTTCAATTTTGTGTATTGAATTTGTGATTGCTCAAAATCTTTTTGATGGGACATTATTCCCGTGGTGTGTAGCAATGTTTTTTTGGTATTTGTTAGAATTAAAAATTATTTTATAAAACAAATTTCTATAAATTTTATCATTGTTCATTTTGGAGGTTTTGGCTCTGCCGAGGTCTATGGCACCGCAGTCTATGGTTGTTGGATTTAAGGGGCGCTGCAGTCTAGGTTACTATGTGGAAGGCATGATTGCATGATGACAAACAAGCTGCATGCAGAACAGGTAGATTATGGTTGTTGGATTCAAGGGGCGCTGCAGTCTAGGTTTACTATGTGGAAGGCATTTTAACTAAAAAAGCAGCGGGGATTAAGAATCGGATATACGAAATGCAAGGTTTCTCACCTCATACATCCCCTGCATTTGCCATTAACAGAAGCATACCGTCGGAAAGCTAAATATCTTTCTAGATGTCCCTTAATCCAGCATTTATGAAAAATGCTACAGCTGTAATGTGATAAATCTGCACAAAACAATGGCAATGTTGTGTCCGGTTTCGCTCGTCCATCGCTGTAGACAGAAACAAAGTACTTTAATGATGTACATGGCACCCGTTGTTGCCCGTCCACAGACCGTCCGCTGGCGGTGGAGTTGTTGGCTCATAATTCGTAGTGAAAATGACAATGCTGTCCATTTCCGCTCATCCGTGGCTGTGTACTGAAACAAAACACTTTTAACGATGTACATAGCACCGACTGTTGCCCGTCCAAAGACCGTCCTCTGGTGGAGGAGTTGCTGGTTCACCCATTTCTGATCTTCAACCACAAAAAAATTATGTTTCCATATTTTGCAATATGGATAAATTAGAAACAATCAGCCAAACCACGTTTAGAACATGGTGAATGCTTTACATAACGATTTACATAACGATTTATGTGATGGAGGGACTTTTTAAGACGAGCCTTTTTGCGTACTTAGAGTGTTTGAAAGCGCAATCTATGGTTTTCTACTGCTATTGTTGGAATAACATAATCATCACCTAACCTGAGAAACATTGAGAGCTTTTGCCTACTACAAACCCACCCGTATGCTGGTGGCTGCATCCAGAACGTCCTTCTTCACTTTACTTCCCACAGAAATACTACTATCATTATTGCCCAATGTTCACACGGTATATCCACTTGTGTTTGGCGCTGGCGCTTGGGCTCTGGCTACCCACTTGTGTTTGGCGTTGGCGTTCTTGGGCTCTGGCTTGCATGTTGTTGCTGACCATTGGTTGCGTTGATGTAGGTATTCGGGTGCTAAAGTAAATTGGAGATTGGCCCTCCACCGAGGGCCAATATTTTTCCAAAATAAAATATTGAACATGTCCCAAAATATTTTTGATATGCGCCCAGACCTTAAATACATGTAAATTGGAGATTGGCCCTCGATCAAGGGCCAATATTTTGCCAAAATAAAATATTGAACATGTCCCAAAATATTTTTGATATGCGCCCAGATCTTAAATACATGCTCTGTACATATACTCGAGAGCATATTTTTATGACTTAAAGAACCATATACATAAGCCCCAGAACTTATGTGGCTTTAAAATTAAAAATAAAACCAAGGCCCAAAAATCTATTTGGATCCAACATTTAAAATGCCCAATTTTGTTCCAATAAGAAAAATCTATCATATAGAACCTTTATATCTGAGCCATAATCTTTTTTGAACCGCATTGCATTCATTGATGAATGATTTTGCCAAAATAGATAAGGGAGGTGATTCGACAACATGTAGCCACCATTTATTTTGAGACATTTTTGGAGAGGTGATCAGAGCCTTTTGTCAACTTTGTGTTTTCATTATGTGTCATGAGAAATCTGCTTTAGGGTTTTTTTGAAAATATTTTTGCAAAAAAAATATTATTTTCAACCCACAATTCATCATATAGATATCAATCAACATCTTGATTACCCTATAAAATTATAGGGTCCTAACATAGGCTCCACTTGGGGATGGAAGCTCCATAGGAGGTGTCAAGAACATCAAACCTCTGAATTCATCGACCAGTGCCTTATCCATTGGGCCATGGAGTCAATGTAGCTACAATCTTCGAATTGACTCAAATTAAACTGAACACTGAACTATACATTGTCAGCTGCAAACTCTACTAGAAACCACACATTGTTGAAAAATATGCTCAAATGATTGAGCTTATTCAAACTTCTACCTATACTAACTAATCCACGACCTACTCACTCAAATGATACGATATTTCCAATAAATCCAAGCAAGGAGATGGCCACTCACTGAAATTCTGCTCAAATCCTCCTTAAGCAGACAGAGTAATATAAATGTTGGCAATCCAAAATGAAACTTAATTGCAAAACCTGTGCTGGTAAACAAAAGAAACCCCCCCTTTCTTGATACTTTCAACAAATTATCCAAAGGATCATGAAAAATATGAAAAGTTACCTCTTGTTGACTTGGAGGGAACAAACAGATTTCTTCTTTTAATGGTTCCAACATGCCAACCGAAAAATCTACAAAAACATAATCAATTACCTTTAATTGATGATCAACAAGAGGAAGGGTATGGTCTTTCAGCTGTTGAAGGTTGTCTTCAAAAGACGTGGATGCAATTTGATCATCAATATTGTAAAGTACATCAGGTAAAATAATAACATGTTCTTGAAAATCTCCATTTGAGACAGCTACACAAATATCATCCAAGGAATCTAAAACAATTTTCTCTTCTTCATAAGATGAACACTCGAAAAATGAATGATGTGAAGAACAAACTGATCCATTCTCCTCATCCCTGTCTCGATCATTTGAAAATTGTTAAAAATATTTGTTAGGATCAAAGAAACAAACCTGGTGTACACTATTGTTGAATTGAAAGGATGAAACATTACTCTTTGAATTGTCTATGCAAATAAACTCAGAATTTTGATCTCCATCAATGAATAAAGGACAACCGAAATGACCATCCTCATATATGTCTTGTTTACTAAAATAATGGCTAGACTACTTCAAATTATCATCTATTTCAGAGGATGGAAGATAACTTTCATCATTAGAACTCTGTTCAGTTTCACTGTCATCCAGGGTAGAATCCATGATCTTCTCATGGTGGTGAAAAGGGTTTTCATTTAAAGAATCCAGGAGTTCATCATCCATAAACTCTTCATTGCCATAAACACTTTCCAGATCTTGAATAAAATTCTCAAAGTGATCACAGCAATCCTCAATTAAAAGCAAAGAAGAATAGGCTTCTCTATACTTCTCAAAAAATACTGAGTGAAAATCCTTGAGAGAATAAATATAAGTAGGAGGAAAGCTTTCATACCAAGACTGTGTTTTTCCTTCCAGAGTGGCCATGAACATGTTCATCAAACAATCCTCATGAAACCTAATATTCAGCTTACGCACATGCATATGAAATGTTATTAAATGAAGTGTAGCATCATCACCATCTTCGTCTTTAAACACAGGAAAATATCTTTGCCAATTTACCTTAGGCATTTGATTTGGAAATCCTTGAATGTTATCTCATTTTAAAGCAGCATACCTTCTTGTAACTGATCCCATCTTGAGCCTATGGAGTTGCCAATAATTTTTTGTTTATGAATTTAGTAGACAATGGAATCGCCAGGTGAATGATACAGCCTTCCTCTGTTTGGATTTTTTTCACCATCAGATGTCAAATCTGAACTTGATATACTTTTCTGGAGAACCTGAAATCTCATCCCCAACACGGTCGCCACTATGTTAGCACTCTGTAATTCCCATAGGTTTTCAAGAGTAGAATAAATTGACAAAGGTAACTTACAAAAAACACTTTCGAAACTGGGATCTAGCACTGCTAGTTTCAAAGAGGGATCTCTCTGTAGGATTTAGATATTTTTGAGTTTTAGATATTAGGCTAGTTAAAATAATATGAGTTTGTTTATTTGTTTATAAAGTTTGGCTGAAATTTTGCATTAAACTTCCATTGGGCTATGGGGTCAAAATTAAAGATTAGGATCTGATACAGTTTTTATGAGGTTCCTTCACAGGGCGAGATAGTAAAAACATTGGATCTATTAGAATTAAAAGGGATGAAAAGATAGAACAGGTGAGAAAGTCAACCAAGCAAAGAAGCAATTAAGAATTCCTTTACTTAATATTAGATGAATAACATGTAGATCACTAAAAGACCAGAAATAGAGTGCACGAGACAAATTTTGTTCGTTAACTTCCTTTTAATGATTAGAAATAGAAAACAAAATGATTACAAAGTAAGATAAACATTAACAAAGAAAGATAAACATTACCAACGATTAAACGCAAGAATCTTGTGAATAGCCTTTTTATTACTGGTCGATCCTTTTGAAAATATTACAGAGATAACTCCTTGGGCACAAAAATTAACCTTCAATACTTCAAAGTGAGAAGTGTTTATACAACAATTACATCTGATCCTGTCATTAATGATCAGGATATTGTGGAGAAAAAATCTAACTAACTAAATTACATATTACAAAATAATAGGAATGTTGATGATCTGTTCGAATCCTTGGTGTTGATTATGGGGAAAGTAGTTGGTGATTCATCACTTTGACTTGATTGTCTTCCTCATGCTGACTTGGAAATGCACCTCATCTTTACTCAAGTAAAGCACATAGGTCTTCCCACCTCTTTTGACTAGGTATAGAAACCTTGAGTAACCTTCTGTATGTTTCGTCCATCTCAGTGTACTTGGCAAAGGTAGGCTTTGTGATGAAAATGTATTTTATCTCATGTTGGATGCGCAGGTCCAACTATAAAGTTTCTAAGAAAGCCTTGTCAGTAATGCTCCCTTGTATACCTGCAAATTTAGAACCATTTTTTGCTACTGCGAGGATATTCTTCTTGTAGTCTGACAGAGTGATGAACTTATCATTTATCACTAGTAGTCCTGGAAGCTCTTTCTTGTGTAGTGTGTCGACCTTGCCGAAAAACCTCTGCACCCCAATGTCCATCGTCTGAGCTTTCTCCTCTAGTTGCAACATCAATCCTTTCTTGGTCAAAACCTTCTTGACCTCAAGGATATTCTTTGTCCTATCTTCAATTTCCAATACCTCTAACTCCTCTTTGGTCTTGGAGTTTAAGAACCTGATGATTTTAGTGGCCTCTATAGGCCTCTCTCCCAATTCTTCCCTTATTTTGTCAATTGCTTGGTTGGCTCTATGTACCAGTTCAAGTTGTTCAAACACAATTTGTATGAGTGGCCATATCTATGCCATTGACTTGCTGATGTCTATCCAGATGTTTTCCTTAGCTTCGGATAGTGTCTTGGCCATGACATTCTCCTTCTGCAGCTTCTGTATTTCTTGAGTGAGTCTCTGTGATTTGTGCATCTCTATGTTGTAGCTAGATTGGAACATGGATTTCATCTTCTGGAGGTTTTTAACCTCTTCTTGCAATATTTTAATTTCTTCCCCTTGCAGGTTCATGTCTTCCATTGACTTTACCGATTTCTCAGACGCATCTCGTACTTTTACTGGAATGGTTGATGGAATTTCTATTGTTGTACTAACTCCTGTGACATGAACTACTTCCAGTGGGATGACCGCCATCTGCATGCTCTGTTCTTTCTCTTTAACTAACATATCTAGCTCCGCCTCCATCTCTTTTATTTGTGCACTATGTTCCATTATCAGTTTCAACATCTCCTCTTTGTGGCCTCCACTCTCATCCATTTCATTTGCTTGTGAATATTTGGTGGTTGAGAGTTTCAGTTGCTTCCTCAGAGATGCTATGTCATCATTTTTATTCTTCAATAGTTCCTCGACTGCTTTGACATTTTATGGATCATAGTCAATTCCCAATACTAGCTCCTCTAGGGATTTGATATTATTATCCTTGGCTAGAGAAAATATTTTTTCCAGCTTCACCTAAGACTGGACATTGTTCAAAGATATGTGCAACTTCGAGGAAGTCAGTGAGGTGTTTGTCCGGGTGGAGAATATCATCTCCCTAGTTCTCCTATGCATATCCATTCGATCTGTTGGATAGACCTCTTTCACATCAAACTCAAATGATGCTTTCTTGTAATCAGAAATGGTCTTGGGGTGAGGGACCTGCGCCTGTAAGAATGTCATGTGCATCCTTCCCTTCTCAGTGTTGAATGCAGATAGTAATCTGTGTTGAGTTGTGGATGTCTTCTTTCAAAATTGCGCATAGGTGCTATTGGTCAGGAGTTCATTTCTTTGTTTGATCATTTTATACTTATCAAAGATACTAAGTCCTATGGGCTCCTGTGGGGACTCAGCTGACAGTGTAGTATCTTCTTTCTTCTTGGATGAGGAAGTGCACTATGTGTTGGCTTCCTGAGAACACTAATGAATGTGGTCCCTCCATAACTATAGTGGATTGTGTTTCTTCTTCTCTAAGCCTGTCTGGTGTGTGGCTAGTATTAGTCCTCTTCCTGTAGACTTGGAAGTCTTCTGCTGACACCTCTATGATTGAAGGAGAGATTTCTTTCCTGGATCTCTTTTCTGCTTGAACCTGTGGGGTGTTGGTATGTGAAATGTTGGCAAGTGAAGTTTGTTGTTTTATATCCAGCAAAGTATTTTCCTGCCACTCTGTTTGATTCATGAACTTTTCAATCTTAGGCTTTAGTACGTGAGCATAAGGAGAGATCTTATCTTTGAGCTTGCTTTCTACTATAATGCCACAGGGGTCATAATGCCATAGGAAGCTTAGGCCAAAATTCATTTCCTTTAAAATATTATTGGCTTCTTCCCCTGCAACTATGTTGTTGCATATGAAAGAACCAATTTGGTTCTTAATTTTGAGTTGTTGCTTCTTCTTGAATGACACAAAGTGGATGTCATCAGAGTTGATCATCTGTCTGATGTATTCCAAGGCAAATATTTTGACAGGCAGGTACTTTGGTAGCTTGTATGAAGGTAATTCACACCCATAAACTCGGATTTCGGTATGGTTCTGGTAAAGGTACCAATCCCATGTTTTGGCTAAGTTTGATAGGTGAAGAATCCTTTGGACCTCTTCATTTATCCTCAGTTCCATGGTGTTGTTGAGCATGCACACCACTAGATGGTAAAACTGATCAATGAATTGTTTGAAGTTGAATTCGAATGACTTCTTCTTCACTAGTGATGTCCAAGAGGTCATTGGTTGAGGATTTCCATCTTGATCCAACTTCTGGAGGGAAAAGGAGAATTTTCTACCTGGAAGAAAAGGAAAAGATATACCTGCACTGAGGAGTACCAGAACATTCCTTCTGTGGAGAACTTGAAAAGTTGTTCCTGGATGTTGTCAGCCAGAAACTGGCTATAATCAAACTGAATTGTAGCTTTCTCTTTAGTGGAAAATATGGACAGGAAACCCAGGATGGGTTCATCTACCCACTCGTCCAAAAAAATTCCTAATAAGCTACAGAGGGTGGAGATGATTTGGTTAGCTATGACTGAGAAGATGGAATAAGAATAGGGAGGGTTCTTTTTAGGTAACTATGCATCTTCAGGTAGGAAAATTTTGAATATTTGAGCTCTCTGAGGTAAGGACAGTTTCTGATAGAGCTTAGTCAGAATATCAATGGAGAAAGGGTTTGCCAAATCGGTTATGGGTATTTGCATCATCTGGTTTATTGTTTCGGGAGTGATGGTGAACAGAGTTTCACCAGATGAAGATACAATGGCACTCTGGTCGGGAAGTAAGTGGGCTTGACATTTCAGGGAGAATTCAGGGAAGTGATAGGTCTGGGGAAACATGTATAGTGGTAGATTAGACTCCTAGAGTCCGATCTCGTCACTCTAGTTCAGGAAAGTGTTTTTGAGCCAGAAGTGTAATACGAAGAATTCGAATTCACACTTTGGTTCTATAACACCCCAGGTTTTGAACCCCCATTTTTAAATAATGTATTGTTACAATACTAAGAGGCCAGAGTTCCCAAACAATTATTAAAAGGCCAATGTGCCCAAGACCTGTAATGTTTTTATCATTATTAATAATAAATACATCGTTGGCTGCAAGACGAACAAGGACTAGAGTTATAGGGGGATATGATTCCACAAGAGAGGGGGCTTGAGGGGCTAAGTGTTTATTCCTATGTTAATTACCCTTTTTTCCTAAGGGAGGGGATAGGTTACTTGAGATTATTGGGGAAGGCCAAGAGGTTCTTGATTTCCCCACGAATTTACTTAAACCCACCTCTGGTCTGATGGGGGGGTTGGACTGATGGCTTCTTTGTTGATTTCCTATATGATTCACTCATTTTCCCTCACGCACTTTCATGCAATCATTTACCCATCCATTGATCCGTCATCATCCACATCTAGTTCGGGGAAAGGGAGCTAAACTGCTAAATAATTAGCCACAGTATAGTTAGATGTAGTGGTTGCTAGTGTGATCCAGTCATGACTTGAGGCTTGCATGTCTGAGATGCATTAGCATGTATCCAACATTGCTCACAGTTGCAAGTCCTGAGAGTTCCAACATTGAGGTTCTAGACCAGTTTCACTGGAGCCCGAATAAGGAGAAGGACTACCCGAGGGATTGTGTGGCAGAGAAGGGTGGAGGTTTGCTCTCTCGGGTGGTGCAAGTCAGGTAGAAGAGAGCTGGGTACTTGGATTGCTGTGAGATTTGGTGTTGGGCTCTACAGATGTCTTAAAAACAACCTTAGTTTAACATTAATTTATCAACCCGGAGATTCGTCTTTTATCTCAAGAATATTGACACAGTTTATGCAGGCAACCTAAAATCGTGTAGCTAAACCAAATCTGAGTTTATCAACAATCGAGTTCCTCAAACATTCACCAAAGATTCTAAGAACTAACTGGTATTGAAATCTGATTACTAAGATGCTGTGAAATGGAAAGGGACTAATTAAACTATTGAGTTCACTTAACTAAAAAGCAGTAACTGAATCTAACTAAGAACTTGGAAAATTAACTATCAATTATGAATTCAGTTTACTAGAAAGGAAATGACAAATTACTCTATCTGCGGAAAGAAACAACAATTATAATCTAATCGGAAGGGACAAATAATGTAACTTTGCTGAAAGGAACAACTATTGTAACTTTAACTGAAAGGAACAACTATTGTAACTTTAACCGAAAGGAACAACAATCGTAAATCTAAGAAAAAGGAACAACGCGGATGAAAATGTGAGGAACTGTCAAGCAATAACTTCAGAAATGAAAATCATAACAACAATCATTGATAACTAATCGAAATGTCTGTCTTCTATACACAATCAATCATAAATCATTAACATGCTTGTGCATTTATCCTTGGCTATTGTAAAAGAGATCTTAATCATAAAATGGAAATCAAACTTCGAACTGATACAATTACAGAACGAGACAGTAACTCCTTCGGACTAGGTCCTCGGTCTTCAAAAGTACTGCTACGAGAAACTCAGAACACAGTAATGATAAAAACACTCAAAACTTTCATTGAATTCATGGCTGGTAAAACATTTATAAAAACTGCTTGCGCAGAGCAATTCTGAGTTTGAATACTTAAATGCGTTTTTTTCTTTGTTTTTCTGGATCTATTATCCTTTTATATATTACAATAGTTTGGGTAAATCTAGCTATCCTAAGGATCGAAAGATCCTCAAGATTGCTTTACTATTATAAAATTACAATATAGAAAAATGTATTATCTTCAAACTTCTTTGCACCTAAAAAGTCTTCAACCTTCAATAGCTTGCGCATAGCCAAAATCTCTTTGGTTATCTTTGGCAATTATTTATCCAATTTTGTAACAAAATCAAACCATTCTAATCGTAAATTCGAATCTATTTAGTAAAAATTTAATAACAACCCTAAGAGACGTATTAATCATATTCTTTCCTATCTATCCTTAACTATCTAAAGAATCAATCAAAATCATATCGTAAACTATGGGAAAAAAGGAAGATATTTATACCTTTTTCGTAACCCCAACTTACCTTCTTGCATGTCCTCATGCAAGCTAGAGTCTTTCATGTAAACCAATTATACTATAGGGAGGAAAAGTTGGTTCACCAGGTCTCCTGAAACCGTGACTTCTTTTGATTTCATCAAAAGCGACATCCTGTCTCTTTTTGTTAATCTGATAATCTTTCTGGTAAACTTCTGGAGGAAACCAAAGGAGAGGGTGGTTATACCTGCATCCCATCCAAGCAGATCCTTCCTCCTAGAGTAGTTTAGCATATCTTTCTACTCTGAAGGCTGCTAGAAAGAAATTTATATATCCAAAAGGCTCTCTACTTTTAACCTCGTCAGAGGATGCATCCCACCTTAGCTTGGAAGCAGCCAGAGCTTCTTCCTTGAATTCCCCAAAATATGCAATACCTAAGCGGATAACATGTAGATGGATAGGAGCCAATGAGTCCACAACCCCTGCCCTTTTCATGAAGGTCTTCTGTCGCATGATGGCTGGGAAGGATTTTGGAGGCTCTCCTCGAATCCAAAGATGTAAACCAGTTTCCCTATTCATGAACATTTTGTGGGCCTTACCCCACCTGACCTGGTTCCTAGTGAAGGAAAAAAATGCCTGGAATTGTTTATCCTCTATGAAGAGGCCAGGGTTATCTCCTCTAACTTCTTCCAAAATGAGATTATGGAAATATAGTTCACACATAAGGTATTGTACCTTCTCCTTCTGATCTCTTAAACATGAAATAAACTCTGGAACAATGGCAAATGAAATGGGTTTACCTGCTCTGATAGCCTTCACTCTCAACAATAAATATCGTTCCAACAGGAATAAGACATAATTAGTGGCAAGGGCTCTGCAATTGATGGCATCAGAGTATACTTCACAGATGTGTTTGATTTGCTCCAAATATTTTTCCAATTGGGTTTGTACCTTTTTTACCCTCTCTTGGGCTTTGGTGAGCGCAACATAGGTCTCACCCTCTGTTGTTGTCATGTCCTTTAGTTGTTTAACAACTCTTTGATATTCAATCCTAGTTACCATCCCATCTTGGCGTTGAGCCAATAGTTGTTGGGTTTGTCCCAATTCTTCTTTTAGTTTATCAATGATGGCATCTTGTGCTGGAGACTGGGATGTTTGATGTGCAGTCATTTCTTCTCTAGATTGCATTAATGCTTGTTGGGTTTGTGAAAGCTCTGCTTTCATCCTATCCATAACAGTGCTTTGTTCCTAGGATTTCTATGTTATAATCATTAGTTCATCTCTGTTTTGAATCAGATTTAGTTGAGACTATATTAGTTCTTCCTCCAGGCTCTTAATAATGGCATCTTGCTCAAAGAGTTGATCTATTTCCTTCGAAACCAAAGTATCTGTCTATATCTCAGCATCAACCATCTCTTGTGTTTCTACAGAAATTACATCTTCATCCTGCGCTGCTGCTGCCTCTACTATTATTTCTTGTGTTTCTACAGGAATTACATCTTCATCCTGGGTTGTTTATGCCTCTACTATTAATTCCTCGGGGTCAGTCTGTATTCCTACATAATTTGTACTAACTGCTTGCTTAGGAAGAGGGTTTCTTCCTTGCACTCTGCCCCTTTTTTTTTTCTTTCTTTTGTGAGTTTTGTCTGCTAGTTATAATTGTTTTCTCAATTCTTTGATAATCTCCTTGAGTTTCCCTACCTTCTGTTTTAATGCTTCAGCCCTTTTATCCTTTTTCTTCAGCAATTTATTTTCTTTCTTTAATTTCCTAATTTGCTTCTGGCTTTTGACTGATTTCTGTTTGTGAGGGACCTCGGGGTTTTCTTCATTCCGGCCAGCAGAGGGTTGTCCCTTTGTTCCTTCCAAGTGCTCTGTCTGTTCAAGGGGGTTTCTTTCTTCAAAGATAAATTCCTCCTGTGCTGTGTCATATGGAAAGGTCATTTCAGTGTCAAGAAAGTCTTTTTAAGAAAGTTTTGAAGAGGAGCCTATTTCTAGGTCTTTTTCTAGGTTATTTTTACCTCTGTCAGTTGAGGTTCCTAAGTTCCCCAAAACCTGAGCCATTTCTATCTCATAAATCTTAAAAAAGTGTTTTGTCAAGTGCTTTGGTACAGGTTGGGTTTCTCCCTGATTATCCTTTTGTGTTGTCTGCCCTGCTTGGTCAATGTCTTGAACATTTTTCTGTGAAGGTTGTTCCATGACATTCTGAAGTTCTTCAGGGTGCTCTGTTGCATCCTGAACTACTTCAGTTGTTTCCTAAAAAAAAATTCTTCTCTTCCTTGTCCTAGGGGGGGATCTAAGAAAAACCATTGTTCTCTTCTTTCCTTTTGTTACTGCCTGTGTCTGTGAGGTCTGGGCCTCAGTAATTTGAACAGGGTCTGCTTCAACTTCAGTTTGAGGCAATGGACTTCCTCTTTGGGTGGTAGTCGCCTGATCCAATTGTGGAGGTTTATTGGCCTCAATGTTTTGAGCAGGTTTTGCTTCAACTTCAATCTGAGGTGGTGGAATTTCTCTCTGGGTGGTGGTTGCTTTCTCTAGTTGTGGAGGTCTATTGGACTTAATGATTTGAGCAGGTTCTGCTTCAACTTCAGTCTGTGGTGGTGGAATTTCTCTCTGGGTGGTGGTCGCCTGCTCCAATTTTGGAGGTCTATTGGCCTCAACCAAGTTTTCCCAAGTCAACTAAGTTTGACTCAGTGCTTTATCCACTATCAATTTAACTAGTTTGTGGTGGCTAATAATAGTAACAGGATATTTGGACTTTTGTGTCCTTAAAGAGACTTCATGTAATACAGTATTTAAGAAGAAAGGAAGGTTAAGTACTAACCGTTGCTTCAAGGATGCCAACAATTTAAGGTGGCGAGGTCGAATTACATTGTATCGCCCATCACAGGTGATATATCGCTGAACTATCCCCACCAATTCCTTCCACGGTTCACTAAGGGTGTTGGGATTAAGTCCCTTTCCTTTTTATCCAATTCTTCCCCCGGTTCTGTGAAGGATTCCACGACTTCCCTCAACTTCATGTATTTCCCTGTCCATTGAATGCCTATGTTAGAGAATCCTGTGACCTCTGCTATGATTTCCAAGGTAACTAGTATTCGTATACCCTGCACCGTAGAGATTTCTCCTTGCAGGTTTTGAAAGAATTCCAGTGTGACATTTGTGTCATCTCCCTGCAAGAGGTTGAAGTATTCGGTCCACCCTAGGCGATGTAGGATTTCTCTTGCCTGTTTTGTAACCCGGAGTAATGTTGGCTCTCTGCGCACACTTCTTCCACCCATATTTATGTGAGAAAGAAAGAATGGCTATTGTTCCTGTTTACAAATTTGGTTAAACCAGCTTTGGAGAAGTAGATGCCAGAAATGGAAAATATCAGTAACAACGAATGTATAAAGACGTGGGTTTTATATTTATTGCAATCATTACAGCTAATCGGAAAGTGTGACGAGCATCCCCCTCATTAATGTAGAGGTCATCCTCGACTGTCAGTGTAGGCGGAAGAAATGAGTGCAATTAGTTTCAGGTAAGAGGTAATGATTGCGTTGCCGCCGCCAGTAAGGGAGAATCATATATAATTTTCAAAAAAACACATGCCACCCAAAAATCATTAAATGATAGTCGTTCAATATGTGGAATTTGTAAAGTTATTACACCTATGTGCAAAAAAAATGATTAATGGAAAAATCAATCAAAAATAAATTAAAGTTGTTCATTTTTTAATTGTCCACATAACATAATATTGTTACTTTTCCCGGTGATTGAGTATAACTAATACGATAACCTCATTTTTATTTTTATTTTTATTTTTTTTTTGAGTAAAGGAGATCTAGAGACACACAAAAACTTGGTATTTTATGGTGATCTCCCATACCATAGGCAGAGCCACTACTGCCAGCAAGCATCGATAGCCTTGGCAGAGTTGCCTTTTAACCCTTAGATGAGCCTTTATCCTTAATACACATACGAATCATCTTTTTCCAAAAAGACCATTATCCTGGTTTGGTAGCCAGATGATGATAATGTCACTCACTAGATTATAACTTAAGTGAACAAGCCAGCTCGTGATGAGACTTCTTGTCCTTTGGAAAAAGAAAATGTCAAAGGCCATTGCCCTGGTGTGGTAGCCATAGTGGGAATGTCAATTATGTTAGTATCCTATGATCGTGGTAGGTTGGCTCGTGATGAGACCCCTCGTTCTTTATGAAAAAGGTTGTTTTGTTGTGTATATTTATTCATTTGTATCTTTTCTTAATAAACATTTGAACTGTCTTTTCCCAAGAAGACCGTTATCCTGGTTTGGTAGCCAGATGATGATAATGCCACTCACTAGATTATAACGTAAGTGAACAAGCCATCTCGTGATGAGACTTCTTGTCCTTTGACAAAAGAAAATGTCAAAGGACATTGCCCTGGTGTGGTAGCCATAGTGGGAATGTCACTTATGTTAATATCCTATGATCGTGGTAGGTTGGCTCATGATGAGACCCCCCGTTCTTTATGGGAAAATTTTATTATATATGTATGTTTTTTTTTTCTTTTTTTTTTCTTTTATTTATTTATATATATATTTTTAGGGAGGCTCATCTACTCTTTAAGAGTAAGGGATGGTATAAGGAAGTATAGAGATGCCAAGTAAAAGTGTGTTGAAGTATCCTTATAATATAGAGGTAGGATATCATTAAGGTATATTTGTATATATAAGGGAAAGAAACAACTTATGGTGGTAATTGATTATGAACAAGGTTTAAGATATTTCAGAGAGATTATTTCACGAAAAAAATAAATTTGTTAAGGTGTGAGGGACCATCCACAAAATAATGACAGATCGTTATAATGACGATTAGAAACAGTGCTGGTGAAAATTAATTGATGAAAGCCACACTTCCAGAGGAATGGCTAGCGTTTGAATGGTAAAGAAGGGAACTGCAATTGCGTGAAAAGGGACAGTAGTTGTTTTGTTCCAAAAAGGAACAATAGGTGCACGAAAAGGGAACAACAGTTGTTCCATTCAAAAAAAGAAAGGAATAACAGTTGCGCAAGAAGGAACAACATGCGCACAAGGAGGAACATTAGTTGCGCGAAAAAGGAATAGCAACTATTCTGCTTCAAAAAGGAAACGACAAGTGCGCGAGAAAGGGAACAACAGTTGTTCCATTCAAAAAGGAACAATAGGCACGTGAGAAAGGAACAACACTGTCATGAATCATGTAAAAGACAAAGTCTGTGTAATAAAAAAAAACGAGAGTATGCAACAGAAGACGGTGCTAATTGTAGTTATATGTCCCGATTCTTGTTTCCTAGATGACGTTTTATAAAACAAAAAAAAAAAAAACTAACCACTCAGTTGGAAAACTATGTACAGTATGTACAAAATAAACAAAATACATCATTTATGAAGTTGGCATGGTTGGGTTACCTTCCTAGCCAGCCAAAATTTGCACCGTAGGGTCTTTACTTACTTCTTGATAGAAATAATCTTTTCAAGGTGGCTGATGGTAAAGTCACAACCGATGTCCATTGACCAAAAAGGGTGATCCAGACCCATCGATGGTGCTCTAAGTAACCATGCCATTATCATGGACTTCATTAATTTCATACGGCCCTAACCATCGTGTCTGTAATTTCCCAGGAAAGTCCTGAAATCTGGAATCATAGAGTAGTGCCCAGTCGCCTTTCTTGAATGATTTCTTCTTGATATGCTTGTCATGTCAGGTTTCTCTTTGCTGTTGAATAATAGCTGTGCACTCCACATTAGACATGTGTGCTTCATCCAATTCATTGAGTTGCTGAAGGTGTCGTTTATGTGCTTTTGTAAGATTTAGTCTGATTTCCTGGGCCATTCTTAGGGTCTTGATCTCGAATTCTATTGGGAAGATAGGTTCTTTACCATAGACTAGATGATAAGGAAAGTAGGAAGTGGTGTTACGCCAGGTTGTACGATAATCCCATAAGGCATTTGGGAGCTTGGTAGCCCAATTCTGTCGGTTTTTTGAGACAGTCTTCATCAGAATTGTCTCTAGGACCTTATTGGTGCTTTCTACCTACCCGTTTTCTTGTGGGTGGTATGGAGAAGTAACTCTGTGCTTGATGTGGTAGTTGTCTAGGGTAGCGGTGATTCTATGACCTGTAAATTGTGACCCTCCATCAATAATTATTTCTCTGGGTAGTCCATACCATACAAACAATTTGAAAATGAATTTGATAACTACTTCTTCTGTTGCATTTGGTAAAGCTTCCGCCTCTACCCATTTGGTCATGTAATCCGTTGCAACGAGAATATAGGCCTTTTGATTTGACTTTGGATTAAAGGGGCCGATGAAGTCCAGCGCCCATATTTCAAATGGTTCTACAACTAGTTGTGTTTTCAAGGGCATTTCATCAGCCTGGCCTAGTTTCCCCATCTGCTGGTAGCTGTCACATGTCTAGACATATTTCTTGGCATTTGTAAATATTGAGGGCTAGTAATAGCCCATCTGTAAGATTTTGTGTCCAGTCGTGTGGTTTGCGAAATGCCCCCCATAGGGCTCGTCATGTCCTGCTTTCAGTATGTCATAGATTTCGTCCTCTTGTACACATCGTCGGATCTGGAGATTAGCTCTTGTGTGGAAAAGATATCCATTGATCCAAGTGAATCGTGCGCTATGATGGATGATCAGTCGTCTTTGTTTTGATGATAAATGTGTCGGTAATCTTCCCACTGCTAGATAGTTTGCTACATCAGCGTACCAAGGTGGTTTTGTGTCAACAACAAACAGATGCTCATCCAGGAATTGATTCTCAGTTGTTAATGAGTCGTATGTTTTTGGGAATCGGGATAGGAAGTCTGCGACAAGATTTTCTCTCCTAGGTCGATCTTTGATGGTGATATCAAATTCCTGCAATAATAACAACCATCGAGTGACCCGTCCATTAGTAATTGGTTTATTTACTAGATATCTAATGGCAAAATGATCAGTATATAGGATAACTGGATAGCCTATTATATAATGACAAAATTTATTTATGGCATGTATAACAGCTAAGAACTCTTTCTCTATTACTGTATAATTAAGTTCAGCTAGAGTTATATTCTTGCTAATAAAATAAACGACATAGGGTTTATTTTCTTCTTCCTGTCCCAGAACAGCGCCGATGGCAATCTCTGAGGCATCAATGGAGATTTGAAATGGTATTTTCCAATTAGGTCCTCTCAATATTGGCGCTATTGAGATCAGTTTCTTGAGTCCTGCAAAATCCACATCGCATTTATCAGACCATTGGAATTCTACATTTCCTGTCAAAGCATGTAAAGGCACAACGGTTTTTGAAAAATTTGGCATAAATCTGTGATAGTATCCTGAAGCACCAAGAAAACTGTGTACCTCAGTTTGTGTGTGTGGGGTAGGTAGATTAAGAATTACCTCAATTTTTGTTGGGTCTACTCTAATTCCATTTGCAGAAATGTAATGCCCTAATACCACACCTTCTGTCATCATCATGTGACATTTTTCATGGCTTAAACATAACCTGGTAACAATGCACCATTCCAATACCTTCTCCAGATTATTCAAGGCTTGATCAAAGTCGTCGTCGTATGGGGTGAAATCATCCATATAGACTTTGAGCCCTTCACTAATTAGATCATTGAATATGCTCAGAATGGCCCTTTGGAATGTAGTTGGAGCGTTATAGAGTCCGAAGGACAATACTTTGTAGGCAAAGGTACCCTAAGGACATGTGAATGTTGTTTTATCCTGATCTTCTGGGGTAATTTGGATCTGATTGTAGCCACTGAAACCATTTAGGAAAGAGAAGAATTTCTTCCCTGCCAAGGTATCTAGGACTTGATCAATGAAAGGTAATGGAAAATGATCTTTTTGAGTAGCTTTGTTTAGTTCCCTATAATCAACGCAGATTCGCCACTTCCCATTTTTCTTTGGGACGATGACTAATGGGGAAACCCATCAACTATCTGAGATAGGGTATATAAAATCTGCATCCAACAGCTTTTGTAGCTCTTCTTTAACAATATCTCTGAGGTGGGGGTTCAGTCTCCTTTGTGGTTGTCGGATGGGTCGAGAGTCTTTCTCAATATAAATGTGGTGTGTGCAAAGTTGTGGGTCAATACCTTTCATGTGAGAGTACTCCCAGGCAAAAGCTTGTTGGTATTTAGAGAGGGTTTGGATTAGATTTTGTTGTTGTTTCTCTTATAGGTTGGCATTAATGTTTAGAGTTTTCCCTAGTGCGATCTCAACGGGTTTGCTGTTGTGGACAGTAGTAGTCGAAATTTGTTGTTTAATTAAATCTTCCAGGGGGTCTCCCTGTGCTTCACAGTCTAGAAAAGCTTGGAGCATCTGACATGTTGGGTTACTTATAGTGGTTGGGCTGTTAATAAACCTACTGATTACAACATCCTCTAGTTGGTTCTTGAGCTTGAGGGCTTCTTCCATCGTGAGTGGGGGACGCAGATCCTTCTCTGGATATCGTGGAGGTGGCAATTGCGGATATACGATTGTTGGACTGGGTTTGGCTGGAGGGTATAAGATGAGATTCCTTGTAACACCTCCTCTCGCAATTGTCATTGTACCCGATTGACATCATATGTATGCATCAATTGTCGCGAGCCATGGTCTGTCCAATATCAGTGGATTCCCTTCGAGTCCACTTTTTGGGTTGATGATGAGAAAATCTATGGGATATTCCCAGGAATCAATTGAAATGGCTATATCATGTAGTGTGCCGAGTGGTTTGACCACTGATCGACCGACCAATTGCAACATAATCAGAGTTGGGTCGAAAGAGTGAAGACCCAGGGTGTTGTAGGTTTCCATAGTTAGAATATTGATGGCCACCCCTAAATCAACTAGGGTATTTGGAAAGGAACAACCTTGAATCTGCACTGTTACTATGGGGTTCCCCGAATCTGCATATTTAACTAGTGTTTCCCTACCCAAAATTAGATCAGATAAGGCTCCCACTACATGAACTGTTGATGATGAATTTTTTTTTTTTTTGACGGGCTTCCTCCCACATAGCTCCTTGATGTATAAATTCCTGAGTTCTCCTACAATGTCGAAGTCAGGATATACGGTGGGTTTCTCTATCATCAGTCTTTTGGGGAATGAAGGGGAGGGAATTCATCCTTATCAGAGTCTTGTGATTCGACTGTGTTCCTCCCTTGCCTGATTTCTTCTGTTATTACCACAGTCGAGGGTGTTATTGTTGGTTGTTTTTCATTCCCTTATTCTTGGGGGACGTCATTTTGTTCGGGAGAGATGATGCGCCCCAATCTTAACCGAAGTTCATTGCACCCTATTGAATTGATTTCCCCTTCTCCACTTTCCATAATCTTGACCAGCTGAGCTGGTCTGTTATTTGGATTCGGGTGGGGTTGGGCAGGTAATTGAGGGTGTAATTGTGATTGGGGCAATGGGAGTGGAGTTTGTAATGGAGATTGGGTTCGAGAGGTCATCCCCATAGGTTGGTTATTCATCCCCATGGGGCGCTGCCAGTTCTGGTTCCAATTTGGGTTTTGGGCAGTCGAGTTAGGCCATTGTGGAGGGTAGGTATTATTAGAATTTTTCTAGGATGAGGTGGGGTATTGCAAATTTGGCCAATTGGAACTTGTAGTTGGTTGATTTTGCCAGTTGGGGTTTGTGGCAAGCTGGTTTTGCCAAGTGGGGATTGCAGGTGGGTACTGCTGGGGCTGCCAGTTCTGATTAGTAAATGGTTGGCCCTGCCATGTGCTACCAACATTTTGCTATTGATTATACTATCCATGATTCTGTTGTTGATTGTACTATCCAGGAAAGAAAGAGGAAGGGTCCTGAAACGTATTTTGAGGCCGGGATTGCCACTGATGGCGCTAAGCCATCAGATATAATGGTTCTATTTCCTCTTCTACCTCTTTGAATACAAATTTCAATCCGGGGAGTGATGGGAAATCTTCTGTGTCATGATCCTTGGCACAAATAGCACAGACCCAAACTATATCCAAGGGGCATTCTCTTGGACCGTGTTTCTTTCTGCACCTGTGGAAAAATATAGCCAAGGTCTATTCTGCCTCTACCTTTTTTTGTTTGGCCTGCAATACATCCAATTGTGTAGTCAGAGTGCTCAAAATATTTGTTTTAAAGTTTTCTAGAAGATTACTGACTTCAGCTCACGTGACACCCCCGCTGGAGATATTGTTATTTCTTGTGAGGGACATCCGCATTCTTGATCTGGTCCGTGTACTTCCTCGTGAGCACCTGATACACAATGGAACAATGTCTTCATAAGTTTCCTGATAAATGTCACCTTTCCCCATTAGATTCAATGTTTCTACCCATTCATCTTTCATACCCTTAATCAGAGTTACTTTGAGTACTTCACCTGGTAATGTACCGTAGGGTGATCTTTGCAAATTATACTGAAATATTTCGACATATTCTTCTAATGATTCATTTTCTTTCGTAGTCATTTGGAAGATTTCATCTTTTAGGTCTCTGGTTCTGCAATAATCATGGTATTTTAACAAGAAGGTTTGTTTCATCTGGTCCCATGAATTGATGGTTCCACCTCCCAATCCCATGAACCAGCATAGTGTTGCTCCCTTCAAGGTAGAGGGGAATAGTTTTAATTTTTGAGGTTCAGAGGTGTAGTCATACCCTCTACATAGGACATCAAATTCAAATAGGAATGCATCCGGGTCTTCTGAAATCAGTCCATGGAAGGTTGGCAGGTTTTGTAAGGGGATTGCTTTCATGGTGGCATTGGCAACTGGATCAACTATTGGATACTCCAGCATGGAGGTCTGAGATTGTTGTTGATTTTCTTGTGCCATTTTCTCGAAAATGTGCCAAAAATTTTCAGGAGGTTCTTGATCCGGGTATTATATTTGAAATTGTTGATTATTTGGTCTTCCAAGGAGTTTGACTGCACTTCCTTTATCTGGGATTTTGGGTATGCCTTCTTCTTTTTCAGGAGACTCAGGATCAGGTGGTGGTGGTGGTGGTGGGTATGCCTTGGAAACCTCACTAGTTTCTCCTATTCCCTCCTCTAGATTATTAGAGCTTCGCTCTTCTAAGGGGTTGAGCGGTAGGAGATCTGTATTCTGAAAAATCTACTCGATCCCTTCAGATTTGCTATGAATCTCAGTGTGGGCTGTAGTTGGCGAAACTATTGCCTGAGGGATTCGGGTGGGTCCTTTCCTAGGTCCAACCGAAGCTTGAGATTCACCCTTTTTGATGATTTCGTCTATGAAAGTGCTTCTTCTAGGGATCATCGAACCCTGGGTTTTGGTAATTTTTGGTGGGGGTTTTGGTTTTTCAAGATCCTTTTTTCTAGTCATACACACTTCACACAATAACAAAAGAAATTTCAACAAAAGAAAGCACCTACAAGCCTCTTAAGTGTCAACTGGAGGTAAGCGTTGGCATAAGCATTGTACTTATTACGTGCATAGGTTCTTATCTTTCGTCTTCAATACCTAGTCCTCCAGAGACACAACCTATGCTACCTTTGACATTCTCCTCGGCAATGGTGCCAAAATGTTGGGCTCTAAAGATGTCTTAAAAACAACCTTAGTTTAACATTAATTTATCAACATGGAGATTTGTCTTTTATCTCAAGAATATCGACAAAGTTTATGTAGGTAACCTAAAATCATGTAGCTAAACCAAATCTAGGTTTATCAACAATCAAGTTCCTCAAACGTTCACCAAATATTCTAAGAACTAACTGGTATTGAAATCTGATTACTAAGATGCTATGAAATGGAAAGGGAGTAATTAATCTATTGAATTCACTTAACTAAAAAGCAGTAATTGAATCTAACTAAGAACTTGGAAAATTAACTATCAGTTATGAATTCTGATTACTGGAAAGGAAATGACAAATTACTCTATCTGCGGAAATAAACAACAATTATAATCTAATCAAAAGGGACAACTAATGTAACTTTGCTGAAAGGAACAACTATTGTAACTTTAACCGAAAGGAACAACTATTGTAACTTTAACAGAAAGGAACAACGATCGTAAATCTAAGGAAAAGGAACAGCGCGAATGAAAATGTGAGGAACTGTCAAGCAATAACTTCAGAAATGGAAATCATAACAACAATCATTGATAACTAATCGAAATGTCTATCTTCTATACACAATCAATCATAAAATCATTAACACACTTGTGCATTTATCCTTGGCTATTGTAAAAGAGATATGAATCATAAAATGGAAATCAAACTTCGAACTGATACAATTACAGAATGAGACAGTAACTCCTTCAGACTGGTCCCTCAGTCTTCAGAAGTACTGCTACAAGAAACTCAGAACATAGGAATGATAAAAACACTCAAAACTTTCATTGAATTCATGGCTGGTAAAACATTTATAAAAACTGCTTGCGCGGAGCAATTCTGAATCTGAATACTTAAATGCATTTTTTTCTCTGTTTTTCTGGATCTATTATCCTCTTATATATTACAATAGTTTGGGTAAATGAAGCTATCCTGAGGATCAAAATATCCTCAGTATTGCTTTACTATTATAAAATTACAATATAGAAAAATGTATTATCTTCAAACTGCATTGTGCCTAAAAAGTCTTCAAGCTTCAATAGCTTGCGCATAGCCAAAATCTCTTTGGTTATCTTTGGCAATTATTTATCCAATTCTGTAACAAAATCAAACCATTCCAATCATAAATTAGAATCTATTTAGTAAAACTTTAATAACATTCCTAAGAGACATATTAATCATATTATTTCCTATCTATCCTTAACTATCTAAAGAATCAATCAAAATCATATCGTAAACTGTGGGAAAAAGGAAGATATTTATACCTTTTTCGTAACCCAACATCTGGGAAGCCTGTGAGAGCTTGAGAGCTGACTAGTTTGGGAAACCTGTGAGAGATGACTGGTTTGGGAACCCAAGTACACTCTGGAACCATCCTTGTGGATTCATATCCCTGGCTCAGGGGTGACACTGTTGTTGAGATTTGGAACAGTAGTGTCTATGGTTGGGTGGAACATCCTTGGTATGTAGCCAGTTGGTGTCACGTTATATAAATATAAGTGCTCTTTGTTACAGTATCATTTACATGTATTTGAATGTTATTTCCACTATATATTTAATTATCGTTTAATTGAATCTTTAGACTATGCATGCTTTTTGTTTACTGTTGTACATGTCGTTAAAGACTTTTCTTTTATGCCTCCTTAAATAATGAAAAAGGTATCGGTAAGAGAAAAAAGTCTGAGGGCGGGCTTGTAGGTAGCATACCCTGACCTGTGGGTGGCTAGGTATGTTACAATTTGGTATCAAAGCTTCTGGTTGAAACACCAGGACGGTATGGGTCAGGTATTTTGGTTAGAGTTTCGAGGTCGAGATCAAATTCTGACCATGAATTAGAAAAGCTCAGGACGTATGGCGTTGCAGAATTACACAGGAGTTAGATCGTCAGAGATCAGTTGTAAGGGGTTGAAGGATCATGACCATCCCCTTCAAATTCGAGAGTGATCGCCACTGTAGGATCAGGAGAGATCGAAGATCGTTGGATCAGAGGACGGGTGAACATGGGTGGTCTGATGAAAAGGAATCAGGGGTTAAGGTCACCACCGTCAGATCCCATTGGAGAGTAAGATCAATGGACAACAGGCATTACAAGGAATGAAGTAGAATGAGAGATAATTTCCCAAGGCGGTCTCACAATCCAAACCATGGTTTCCCCAAGGGGTTACGTGTCAGCATCAGGAGAATTGCGGGGCGAAAAGTGGGCTACTCCAAACTGTCGATACATGCCCCCGCAAATTGAAAGGAATGAAGTGATGTGACAGGTTAGGGCTCGAACATTGAAACTCCAAATATCCGAAGTAGATGGAGACCATCGATCCATATAAGGACACGTGTCAACCGATTGTGTACTCTGGGTGAAAGAACTCTGAGAAAGAGCGAGCGAGGAGAAGTTGAGAGTTGAAACTCCCAAATCCCAGAGAGCTGGAGACTCGAAGTAAACGTTGACTATTGGATCATCCAAAGTAGATCCTGACCATTGATCACCAAGAGGTACATGTCAACAGATTAGTAACTCTGGAGAAATCTATTCAAGAGGTTTTCAATTGAGATTTGAGACTCCTTAAGCCATGTTGGCCCTTGGTTATGGAAATAAGTAAATATTAAGGGAGAAAAGATGAAACGTGAACTACGCAGAAGGAAGATTGACTGAGATCAAGTCGAAGTGGCTAAAGAAGCAGAAAAGACGAAGCGAAGTACAAGAGAGTGAGCTGTTGGATGAGATGATCGAGGAAGATAGATCAGCAAGGAATATGGATCGTGGACAACTCAGCAAGAAGAAAAAGGATCGTGGACAACTCAGCAAGCGAAAAAAGTCATCGGTGGATGCTTTGGAGAACCTCACGAGAAAGAAGGAAAGACGGGATGGAAAAGCTCGGAAAACGCAGGTCAATTTGACCTAGGGTTTTGGTATCTATGGTTTTGACACCTAGGTTTTGGCCTAAGGCTGTCGGTGAGCTATTGTAATGTATAAATAAAGGTCAAGAGGACCTAGGATGGGTTCGTTCAGAGTTCGTTGATGTTATGAAGGTGATGTTTATTAAGGTAAGAGAGAAGTATTGAGCTGAGAGAGTATTCTGTATTGTAAGATCTTCAGTTGGGTGAGAAGATCAACCCTACAGCTGAGTGCGCAGGGAAGGGAGATAGAGAGAAGGGAGAAATAAAGAAGATTTGCTAGCTAAGAGTGCAGATAGAACTGTATGCTTCACCTAATATATTATAAAGCGCAGTTTTGTGGGCATAGCCCTAGGGAGAGGGTGAACCACATATATCTTGTGTTATATGTGATTGATGGTGTGTTCTTCATCTTTTGATTGCTCTGTTATTGCATTATTGTGCTAGATATGAGATATACTGCGTGAAGTAGGCTTTAGTTGGTAAATGATATCTAGATGTTGTGTTGTTGTTGTATTGGATCCACTTTGCATTTCCTTTGGTTGTAGACACCTATGTCTTGCAACCCCCTATAGCTACTTCGGGTGAGACTGCATCTGCTTCGCAGGTGTTTCCGAAAGGGCTAGTAGTTAGGGCTTGTTGGTGCGCTATTAGAACTGAACCCTAGGTCTACCCTTGTGCCAACAAATGGTTCTGTTGTTAGGACAAGGATCTTTATGACGGAATGTCAAGGTGGTTTCCATTGAAGACAGAGATTCAAAAGTGGATAGAATAACAAGAAAAGGACTTCGCAGAAGCCCAGAACAAGAACCCTAAGCTTAGTACAGAGGATTGGTTGGGAAGGTATATATTTACTGATATACATGAGATTTTCTTTGGAGGATTCCATAACGAGCTATACGAATGGTTAGCAAGGTTAGTAGATACCCAGTTTGATCAGAATCTGGACCAGGGGGCAAATTTTAGCTCAAAAATAAAAGTTCTCAGAATTGCCTCAAAAAAAATGGGTTTGTAGCCCTCGACATCACGAACCCAACGCAACTCATTTCGTCTCAAACGGACGTCGGGAACGAAAGTTATTGCGATCTGTTTGAATCGCCAAACAGGGAAAAAAGGGGTGCTGACTGGGCAGGCCGTACTGCTGACGTGGAAAAGGCCGTACAACTGACTGGGCATCTGTATATGCTGATGTGGCATCCATAAGGTGACTTGGCAGCTGACGTGGCAATATTTGGTTGGCTGATGGTGGTCGAATAGGGTGATGACACGTGGCATTTTATTATCGAATGGAAAGGTGCCACGTGGCCCAATGAAGGGCTGCCACGTGGCACCCTGGGTTTGACTATTTGGGCCTATAAAATTTATATGGAGGCCGCGGGGTTCAACCCCCAGACCTCCCCTCTACACAAAGCTTTAACATAATCTGCTCGACCATTGGACCACGCGATGGTTCTTATAATGCAAACGAAATTACATTTATTTGAATTAAAATTTATGTTATGGTCGGCGGGGGTAGGGCTGGGGCCTAGCCCCAGCCCTCGGTTTCGGTGTTTCACCATACAACCAATGTTTATACGGAATGCACGTGCATTTCAAATGGTGCACAAGCCCACAGTTCCGGTTCCATTACGTATGCCATATAACCATATCAACTCGCGCGGGGTTTCCAAATGTGGACCCACCGTGAAATGGAGCGCGGTTTTGTGTGTTGCAAAATAACATATGACCTTTCACCATTTATTTGTGCGCGTGGATTTATTTGGGTTTAGTTTTTTCAAATGGTTATCACCCATGCAGTTGAAAACGTGTCAAGCGCTCATTCCATATTGAAACAGTTAGCCCTTTATGCGCTGGGACGTGGCCATATGGCCCCCCATGCGCCCAACACCTCCGACTTGGGGGGCCTTAGTTTCGCTATCGATGCAACAATTTAGCACCATTTTTGGGAACGCGCGTGGGTGCTGAGTTTTGGCACGAGAAACGCCTGAAGCCAGGTTCACTTCCCACGGGTGCAGAATGGCAAACCAGTGACAGCAGTTTGAAGGAGGAAAATGGCAGCAAGCATAACTTCTTCATTTTTTGACCAAATCAGGTGCTGTAAAAGCCCAGTGTTGAAACAGAGCTTAATTTTTTACCTTAAGAACAAAATTTTTGGTATCATGGAGTCTTTGCTTTATCAAAATCTTTATAAAACAAAAAACTCTCCCTACCTAACGAATTTGAAATACACTTGGGATTTTTCTCGGAAAAAGAATGATTGAGAATTAAATCAATGTTCACTCCAAATACTTTTTCGAATAATATTCTAAATGAACTGCAATAATAGAACTTAAGAATTTTAAAACACATTGGGATATCGGAGTTCGCTCTTTGATAATAACTAATTTCAACACATAAGAAATCCCGATCTCCCGACCTCCGATTTCCCGATACGCTAAAACATGATTAATTCATCGTTAACATAACTATCGTTTTAAAATAAGTTTTAACCTTGAACTAATCATATCGGGAAATCGCGTTTCGAGGTTTTAAACGAACAGAAAACTTAATATTGTCTCCCCCGATTCCCGATCATAATAAGTTTTTAAAGAAGGTTTAACAATAATCTAATTTCTGCCAATTATGATTAAGATTAACTAATTACATCGGGAAATCGCAATTCGCGATTCCGCAAATAGAAATTTTCACAACAGTAGAAGTCCCGATTTCCCGAATCCCGAATTCTTGATTAACGAAGCTCCGAAAAGATAATCTTGATTAATTAAGATAATAAAACGGTTAACTAAATTAACAGATCGCAGTTTCGGCGATCGGGGTTTTACGATGGCTCGTGTCCTTAACATCGAAAGTCCCGAAACCCCGATGAAAGCAATTTCAAATTTTTATAAATGTTATAAATACGGCAGGTGTCTATCATATATTCGAAAATATCAGAAAATCTCAGGTACGAGCATTAAAGACATTTATTGGGAATATCTTTGCATTTATGTCACAATAGATGAGAGGATTTTGTAAATAATTATCATATATTCGAAATAACATTCTGAAACATTTTCATTTATTCTAAGTCGAATTCTTCTCTGTTACAGGAATCGAAGAAAAATACAGAGCGCATCTTCCTCTTAGAGCTGCTACATCATTGGCATTCTGATTCATTTTGAAACCTCACTGCTCGGATATTAAACATAGAGCTGGTGGACGTATAGCGATGGCACCTAAAAAAGCTTCAAAGAAAGGTGAAGAATAGCCAGAAAGTGATATCATCTCAGATACCACTGCAGCCGGAGTAATACATGATATCAAATCATGGGCTAAAATTGCGGATAAAATGGAAGAAGAACTCTCATATTCGGACGATGAAGATGAAAATTATCTCCGAAATATCGCTAGCACAGGTCTTCATAAAGTTGCAGCGCGCCCAAAACTGGTTTCATACACGGATATGATTATTTGGGCATTGGACAAGGTAGATGTTCCAACGAGGAGAATAATGAACGAACAAGGAGAAGTCACTGGCTCGTTCAGACCCGAACACCTCCAAGTAATGTATAAATTATCACCCCATCATAAGCATACTTTGAATTCTGAATTTTTAGCTGCTTTTCAACAAAAGGAATGTGTTGAAGGAGCCCAATCATACTCGGATATGATAAGAGAATGGGTTAGAGACAAAAACAAATTTAGGGCCGAGTCACATGGGATATATGCTACTGCTTCATTGAGTGACTGCATGAGGTATTTAGCAATGATGTTATGTAGATTATATGGAAAAAGGGACTCAAATCATTTTAGTGCCGAATGGACACCCTTGTTAGAAGAAGTTTCAGAAGGTCATAGCTTCAATTGGCACAAGATTCTGTCAGACAATATTACCACAGAGGTTACAAAGTACAAAGCAGCTAGGGAAAAAGGGCAACCTGTGGCTTTTTACATGTCAGCTTATATAATGGATGCTATATGTTTTAGGACTCCTTTTCCTTTGATGAGCTGGAGCTGGAACCCTTCCTGCACTGAACCTATTCACAAATATCATTCTGCTCTGTGGGAAGACCATGCTAAAGATAGTTTTTATGAAATATGTCATTTTGTGATTATCCCATTGCACAAGATACTCTTTGGTTTTGAACCTCCTCGAATTTCGCAAGCCATTATAGAAAACCTCAAGACAGTGGCTGACTGGTTCATCGAGGAACATTTTTCATATGTAAAGGTTTTTGGATGTGCTATCCCCCCACATGCACTCCCAAAAATACTCCCTGATCGATTAATTTGCAGAGAGGTAGCATATCAGCTGGTGAATGGAGGTATCGGGATTGAATTAAAAACCCAACAGAAAAAATCCTGGCCATATTTCCCTGTCTATTTAGGAAAGTTTGCATTATTAAATTTCGTCCATTCTAAGGTATAGGCAGAGGCACTGAGTGAAATAAATCTGGTTGATATAGAACATAGAAAACACGACCCTTATCAAATCATTTATAAGCATGTTGCACAATGTGGGCTTAAAGCATATGAGCACGAGGAGTCGTTCTATGATGATATTTTCAAAGATGATGTATCATATGATGAAATTCAAAATAGAGTGCAGACCTTGTCACCTGATGCACAGGTGGAGTTTGTATCTTTCCAGAGAAATAGAAGACAGTGTCTACCTAAAATTTTGCAGGGAGAAGTATCAGCAGCAGAACAGGAGTCAGAAACCATACCTCCTGGTTTTGAGACCATAACTCAGTATGACGAAAGTGATAAAGATAAATCAAAAAATCCTGAGGCACCCCCTCAGAATACAGAGAACCCTCAGAGCAAAGAAGCACACACGGGAAAGGGAATGCAGACAAACCCGACAGACCTGTATGACTTTCCCGAAACCGTCGGGGGAGCAGCGTCAACGGCATTAGGCAGCCCAATTGCAGCATTAACCCCGCTTCAGGCAACATTTGGGAATCCCCATGAAGGAGCTCTGTACGTAAATGAGTTGGAGCCGATAAGCAGAGATGAATTGCCTTCATCAGACTATTTCTTTAGTAAGAAACGCAGGGCTGTTTTGAAGCAGGAGTCACATTCTGTAGGAGAAAGGTCAATTAAGAGACACAAAATCATCATCGATGGGAAAAAACTACATGACAGTGCATTCGCTACAGAGTTGGCAGGGTCTATGGGGGCCATATCATCAGCCAATATGTACTCTGTAGAAAATTTGATTAATACAATAGAACAGAAGAATCAAGAAATCACACAGTTGCAGGGTAGTTTGAAAGATAATGAAAAGAAAATCGCATGGGGAATAAAAAAGGGCCTCGAGCAAGCCAGACTTAAAGATATCCAAGATGTCCAAAAGTTAAATGAAAATTTAACCGAGGCAAAGCTTATGATCCAGAATACCCAAGAGCAGGTACAAACACTCAGCAACGAAAATATATTACTGCAAGACAAGATCATTTCAATCACTAACCAAGTGATTGAAGTAGATCATTTCAAGGCTAAAGCATTCAAGATGTATGCTGATATTCAGCAGGCACAACAAAGGGCATTTGGTGATCTGGAAATCATCCAGAAATATTTCAATGAATCTAGGAAATCTTTGGACATGACTGTATTGAAAGAAATAGAAGCTAAAGCTGTAAGAGATTCTTTCCAAAGGGTGCTCTCCGCTTTACAAGAAGAGGAAAGTAGACAGTCACAAAAATTGTCCATTTCAGAACAAGTGAAAGGAGATGTAATGTTAAAGGTGTGGGAAACAAAGCTGCAAGGATACAGAGTAATAACTGAAGAAGTTATTAATCATTGTCAAAGAATCTTTAGTTCTATTGAAAAAGATTCATTACAGGATGAAACTAACGGCCTGCCCGAGTCATTAGGAGAGATCAACATCCATA
>ML777103.1:13104-42306 GCA_009831015.1 Picea engelmannii | reverse complement strand
AAAGAAGAGGAAGTTACAGCGGGTTTTGCTGTAGGTTGTATCCCTTCATTTGTTGGATAATAATAAAGGAAGGACCTGGCAATTTCTCTGGTGGACGTAGCCCACACTGGGTGAACCACGTAAATCTATGTCTCTCTTGTATTCTGTATCTTCTGTGTTTTGTTTCTGCATTTGTTTTATTTTATTGCTCCGCGGTCCTGTTTTTCTAACAACATCACCGAGTTTGCTACTGACAGAGTGGATTCATATAGCCAAGCTGAGAGATATTTCTTTAAGGGACCTATAGGAATTTTTTTACATTTTCTCAAGTTGAAAATCAAGATTCTATTGCATGAGAAGAACATCTTGAAAATATAGTAGTGGGTCAGATTTAAAAGCTAATGTTCAAGAATTTAGACAGCGACATCGACACAAAGGTTGGACATATGCGTAGTGGAAGGATCTTCAGAGAAGTTCCTTTGGAGAACTTGTTTGAGAAAGATCACAAACTTCTTCTACAGGAAGAAGGGTTTTACAGTAGAGAAGAGGAAGAACTACTGAATGAGGAACATTCAAGGTCCGTTGGGCCAAGAGAAGAAAATACTGAAGAACCTCACCGAGAAGAATCAAAGAGTTCAGGAACTGCGCCAACTATTGAAGTAAGTACTATTACTCATTCTGTTGTTTAAGCAACATTAAGTAACCAGAGTAATCAAAGTAGTCAGATTCATCAAAGTACTCAGAGCACTGTTACAAGTAGTTCAGTATAGATTCAGTTAGGCAACCTAGGAAGATCCATGACAGATGAGATGAGGTTACCCACCTTTAGGGGATATGGGTATGAAGATCTTGATCAACATTGGTTCTTATGTGAGGCTGTATGGAGTATTAAGAATGTCACTGATGAAGTTGTTAAACGAGCTCAGTTTAGTACTACCCTACAATACCACGCACTGAGCTGGTACATGAAATTTGTCCAAGGAGTCACACAGCCAAAACCATTGAACGAGATTAAGACTGCGTTGATTACTGAGTTCAAGAAGCCCAAGTCAGAGTCACAATGCATTACAGAGTTGAAGGAAATCAAGAAGAAAGTAGTTGAACCTATTTGGGAGTTTGATCATAGGTTTAAGACCTTGACAGGTCGATTGAGTTTTCAGATCCCAGACGAGCAGAACAAGGAATGGTTCATTATTGCCATCCTACCACACATCAGAGTCCCTCTGATGTAGCAGAAGATTGATTCACAAGTTGAGGCATTGAAGATAGCCATGAAACTAGAATCATCCCCTATGGGAGAATCCAGCTCAAGTATGAGTCAAATATTGAGTCAGTTAACCAGTTTGTCTCTGTAGGTTGAGGATATGAAGAAAGACAAGGGGAAAGACAAAAGAGAAGATATCTGGTGCATTAGGTGAAAATCAGAAGGCCATGATAAGGAGAACTGTCCCCTGTTTCATGAATACTTGGCTTCTGGAGCTCTGAACCAGAAGAGGGGACTTCAACCCTCGCGGTGGATTTAGAGGAAGAGGATGAGGAGGAGGCATGGGCCGAGGTCGAGGTCAAATGATATACTATAACTGCGCATAGCTAGGTCACTTGGAAAGGGACTGTCATAACCCTTGTACCACTAGCAGCTATTGTAACTCATTTGAACATGTCATAGATGATTGTCCTACATTGTTAGCCAAACTTCAGGAGAGATGAGGAGGAAATCAAAAAGTACAACTGATCTCTGCAGAACCTCGCAGAGTGGATCCCAGAGTTGTTGTTATCACAATAGGAGGTGTTGTTACAGGCGAAGATAGAGTAACACTAGGAAAGATTACAGAACAATCAGGAGTCAGAAAAGCTATAGAGAAGACACAAGAGTTTGATCCAAAAAAATAAAAACAGATATTTGAAGAAGAGAGAAAATAATTTGGAAAAGATCGGGCCTCGTCATCTAAAGCTTGACCAGAAATAAGAGAATATGGAATGCCTCTAGCATTTTATCAGTCTGCTTCACCCAGAGAAGGAAAAGAGATAAGTAAGATTCTGGAATTCTTATGCACTTGCATTAATTTGATAAAGGATGAAAGCGATGTACAAGAACTACAAAATTTGATCAAACAGTATGGGCTAGGAAAGGTAGATCCCTTACTAAGTAGAGCAGTACATCAAGTGTATAAAAAGAGAAGGACAAATAAGGAGCTACATCTAAATGCTCAGATTGGAGATTATGATATAGACTATGTGGTCCTCGACTTAGGGTTGGAGGTCAATTTTATGACGAAGTAGACCTGGTGTTGTGGTGGGAAATCCCCCTACGGACTAGCACTTAGGGTTATATTATGCATGCAGATAAGACCGAAATAATCCTACTTTCTACCATCGTCCCAGACCTAATCCCCATTTCTTTTAAGAAAATACATGGTTAAACGAACATACCTTGTTCCGGACATTCGATGTCGATCGTTCTTCACGCTAGATCACTTGTTAGTAGCTATCCTCCCAAGACTGACCTACGTATAGAACAAGCAACAAACTCTACATGCATTCGTTCTACATATTAATGGGTTAGAGATTCAAACATATATTCACTAAACTATGAAGAACTCATATAGTGGGATGGGAAAAGCATTTCTTTATTATTAACTTTAATGAATCAACTTACAATGTCGAGACCGGCCACCACTCCATGAACCTAATCCTGGGCTCCTCTTCAAATGTCCTCCAACTTATTTTCTCTGTATCTCTTCTTGCACAAGGATGGCTAAAGGGTTGGGACAATGGGAATGTGAAATTGGGTAGAGTTTCTTTACTATTATTCTCCTCCTCCAAATAGGACCCCTAACCCTTCTTTTATAGGCTAGAAGAAGCTAGGTATTTGGAGGAACCCTCGGCCATGCATGGCCAAGAGTTTCAGTTAACTCACCCAAAGCTGTGTGTTATGTCGACAACTTTCCTTTTTTCGTGCTTTTGTAGGTACACGTGGGTTGTTTTAGGTCAGCTAGCATGTACATGCGTGCAGTAATGGAGTAGGGCACATGGGACCTTATAAAAGAGGTTTTTTAAAAAGTTGTTCAGCAGTGTTTTGGCAAAGAAGGAATCTGAGATGGCCTGATGCTAGGTAAGCATGTTTGGTGCAAATTATGGTTATAACAGATGCCCCCTAATGTGTGAGGTCAGAAGAGCATCTGATGGTCGAAATACATTACCAATATTTACCGATGTGCAGAACAAGTGAGCCCAAGGGCCAGGAATCGGGAGGCGTCGTCTACAAAATAACAAATGTCTCACTGAGGTGGGCATACCCATGCTCGAGATAAAATAGAATCATGGATGCCAATCAAATACACTGTAGATCCATGTCAAATAACTATATAAAGCATATCCACGAACAATACACAGCGGAGCTACATCTCAAAATCAAAAAGATATACATATAGAGTATCCATCTTCTAGAAGCTGATATGGCCTGATGGCTGGAGATGAGATCTTCAGAGCTCGAGCAACAACTTCAAAATATTCAAAACTCAAGGTAGGAGTGTAATATGAGTGTATGAATTCACTAACCAGAGGTTTTCGACGGCTCGTCAGTCATGGACTAGATAATCTTGATGATCGGACGGAAGGCTTCATTGATTTCGAACAAGAACTTGATTGGACATTCAGGATGGTCGGTTATGAAGGCAAGAGAGAAACTACAGAGGGGATGACTCAGGCTTGGTGACAAACTTCCCTTGGAAAACAACACGACAAATGATGAGACTCAGGCAGCATGGCAGTAATCATAAATTTACGAGGCAGGAGGCAACACAAACTCTCCATATGTTTGGAAGAATAACCAAATGGAGGAGGAAATAGCTCTATGTAGCGAGAAAAGCTTCCTAAGGTCATATTAAATCCCAAGGTTTGATGAATAAACTGATAGATGTGCTTTATCCAAGGGCGACTCATTATGTTGCCAATAAAGAAAATACATTTCCCTTCCTCTTTTTGGGGTATAATTGATTTTTTTTTCTTTTTCAATAATTTTGGAAGAAGAATAAAAGAATGTTACGTTACAAAGGAGAATTGAGTGTCGCAAACATACTAGTTCCAAGCGCACAGAACACAGGGATGTTCAGGGCAAAGAGACATATGCAAGAAAAGGACACTCGAGAAAAATCCTCTAGGGGCCAAAGTTGTCAAGATGCAGAGGTAAAATGCTGTAGGGCTTGCGTATAAGGCATGCTTCAGATGGTTTAGTTGAGAGAAAACATGGAGCTGGCATTAGGCCAAAGACGTCGGTAAGTTTAACGAGCCCAGAGAAGGTAAGATCAATAGTTTTTCATATTTAGAGAGTCTGAAAAAACATCAAAGGAGACTCCATTGGGGTACCTTTTTCGAAAATAGTCTAGTCGGTTCGAAAAAGAGGTAAACTAGCACCAACAAGATGTCTATTCAAAACCATTTTAACGAGTGTGATAAGGACAAGATCACTCGACCATTTTTTCATTTTTAAGGAGTTTGAAAAAATCTTAACTATGGACTTCATCAGGAATGTTCTTCTGGACCATTTTAACGAGTGTGAAAGAATAAGGTCACTCAACGATCTTTTCAATTTTAGGGAGTCTGAAAAGAGCTTAACTATGGACTCCGAGGGGGTTCCTTTTTCGTAAGATTAGTCCCTCGGGCCTGAAAAAGGGGTAAAATTATACCTGAGGGTACTCCTCTAGAGAAATGAAGTTCCATAGAGTATACCTTTGTTTGTATAGTTGACCGTCCGAACCAAAAAAGGGGTAAACTACCACCGGACAGACGTGACTTCAAAGTTTAGTTTCACAAGCGTGAAAGGCCACAAGATCGCTCGACAATATTTTCATGTTTAGAGGGTCTGAAAAGGGCTTAAAACAAGATCCATTATATCTTTTGGGAATCCCAAGGGTGAGGTCAAGAGTGAAAAGGAATCATGCAAATGAGGCTCAAACTCGTAATCAGGAAAAACAACAAGGACTCCCGAGCCTACAGTGATTAGAGACAGCATGGATACCATAATGCAACCAGGATCTACCTAAGGCATCCATGTTCCAGTAATCTCTACCACAAAGTCGTGATACTTCCAAAGTATCTATGATGGTTCCGTGTCGCAACCTGATGGGATCGATCCTATGACAAAGGAAAAAGACAATGAGATACAAAAGTCAGGGTAGAAACCTAACCTACATGCTCAAGTTGATCCTTGGAAAAACATTTCACAGACCGTAAAAAATTACCCAAAACTCCAAAAACTTGTCCCAATACCCGATCATATCCCTCCCATGCAACTCCTAAATCACTCTAAATGGTTTTTGGTTTCAAGAAAATGATAAGGGAGGCCAAAAAAGTGACAAAAAGAGGCCAAAAAGTCTATAAATAGAAGTTGGCAGCTCATTATCACCATTGTTGATTTGGAAATTGACTCTGGAGCCAAAAGACCCCCTTTGATAAAAGTGGTGATTCTAGGAGCTACAGTGGACGAAACGAACTTCTGTCTAGACCAAGTAAGTACAAACTCTTCTATCTTGCATTTTAAGTCTTTCTTTTTGCTTTAGGCTTCATTTTTTTGGGGGGCGTCGACCTTTAAAAGGTCAGCCCTAGGTCCATGCGGGCTGTCTCAGGACATGCCACGTTTAAATTTGGGTAGAGTAAACCCTGCACGCATGTACACATGACTATCAGTATTACAGCCTGCGTGGACCCCTTTTTTGACGAAAAAAATCTTAAAAATCATGGGTTAACCCTCCTAAACCTTGGTGTTTTTCAAGATGTATGTCCACTGGAGAGAAAGAGAGCATGAAGAGGTTAGTGAGTTGGTCGGGGAAGACCCCAATGCTATGGCTGCATTGATGCAATGTGGGTTACTCAAGTTTTTCTTATGTCCTTTTATGTGGGCACAACCTAGGCTATTGAATGCCTTGGTTGACCACTGGCATCCGGATGCAGAGGCATTCATGTTAGAGGGGCAGTCACTGGTGCCCACGACCGAGGACATTTATTTTTTGACTGGCCTCTCCCAGAGAGGGGAAACAATAAAATTCCATACTTTTCCTTTGGGGCCACATAACATAGTGGAATTGATAGGTCTTTACTGTGAGGCTGATACAGACCGCTCGAGCTCACAGGTGCCCATAAGCAAGATTATTGACTTATCACTACAGGCGATAGTATTGCTTATTGGGTGAATCATTGGTTATGTGGTTCTACATTAGGCGTCTAGTGCACAGATGAACTGTGTAGTCCAGTGCTTAAATGCACAAATATTTGATTGGAGTACCACATTGCAGTTGATATATTGTCGTTTGCGGACACAAAGGAACTTTGGGTTCGGGACCATTCTATGCTCATTTTTCTTTGAGAGAGTTTCAAGTTTTAGTCCTTGAGTAGTGGTATGAGGACATCAGGCCTCTCTTCCTGCTATGTGTAGATGGGAAGTATTGCTGCCATGACAGGGTGGTGGAAGGACTAATGAGTCCTTCAATGATGATTTCTTCACCTGGCTATCGCGACAGATCCCAGTTATTGAGGATTACCCTTATGCAGGGATTGATTTTTCGAGGGATCCTGAGATACCCGTACCTCCTGGTGAGGAGCGAGGAGAGATGGGTAAGTCTCCATCATTTTTTTTTTTGTTAAACATATGTACTTTTTATGTTGTTTTTGTTATATATATCATTTTTTTTTATACCAGAGTATTTGACGGATATGTGTTCGTTCTGTGCAGATGTGGGACCAGTGCGACCCACTGACTATGCAAGGAATAGGCATCGTCCTCGGCCAAGGGATGTACTTGCCACCGCAGGGGGACCAACAGTAGCAGAAGATCTTTCAGCCAGGGAGGCTGGGAGGGTATTGAGACGATTCAAGCGGAACTTTACTACGCTCACTTGCATGGTCCCTATGGAAAAGATTGAGGACCTACCACCATCTATGCAACATCATGTAGTGGGGGCACCACGGACGTGGGTCCAGTTGTTTCGGTGTTTAGCCAACATTGTGGATCAGTATAATAGGGCCCATAGGCCCTAATCTTAGTCAGACATTTCACATGCCATGAGCACTACTTATATATATTTTTTGAGGGCATAAGCCCTGTGACTCATTATTGGTCATATTTTTGAGGCGCTTGCATCCATCTGTGTACTCTGGTTACTTTATAATATTATATATGGATTTTTATGTCTTTTGTGTCTTTATGGATCATGTGTGAAAAAAATGTATTTACATGTTTATGTGAATGTTCTTTCATATGTGTGCAAGATGTCAATCTAAAATTTGATAAGCTAGAGTATCTATAACTTGGTTTAATCTCCTAAGAACATGAAAATATGTAATATAATCAAAGTTTTGTTCTAAGAGATGTAACCTAAGGAATCGTCGGTGTAAAGTCGGATCATGATCCCAGTATACTCTATTTAACTGAGACACAACCAGATGGCGTCGAGATAGACCCAGAGATGAGAGATACCAAATGACAAAGCATCACGAAGCAACTCGATAACTGCACTATACTCGACAACATTGTTCGTGGTGTCACCTTTGCATATACCTCTGGAAGAGAATAACTAGCCTTGAGGTGTAAAGATTACCCAAGCTATGGAGGCAAGCCTCCGAGTGTGCCAGCTAGCACCGTCTGCATACCCAATGAACACCTCAGAATCACTTGACATCTGCCACAGTGACGAAAGATAACATCAACAACACGTCCATAACACTAAAAGAAACTAGAAAGTAATAGTACAAAGACTATACATATGTTACAAAACATTACCCACGGTGACTTGCCTATGAGTAATACTTCTTAAGGTAGAGTCAACCATATGATAAGTGTCCTTTTTTAAAACCTCTTTTATGATGAAAGGTCTGAACCACATGCGTTTGAATTTTCCTACCCCCGGGGGGTCCTTATCTTGGTCATAGACCAGGACAAGGTCGCCTTCAGAGAAAATTCAAGGACGAACAGACCTATCATACTGACACTTGACTTTATGTTTGTGAGCCTCATTGGCCAAGGCCGCATCACGACGCTGCTCAAGGTATACTACCTATTCTTCAAGTGGAGAAGTGTCTGGCAATAATTGTACTGCCAACTTTAGAGACAAGATCTGACATTCGATAGGCAAGACTGCTTCCAGCCAGTAAACAAGTTGGAAAGGTGAGAAACTGGTTGCAATCTTAATAGATGTTCGGTAAGCCCATAATGCCGAGTATAACATCAAATGCCAATTTGACTTGGCTGATTTGATCATTCATTGTAGAATGGTATTAAGATTTTTGTTTACAACTTCCACCTGACCATTTGCTTGGGGGTAGTAGGGTGATGAATGTTCTTGCAGTAACCCAAGATTTGATTTTAACTCGGTCATCATCTAGTTCTAAAAGTGACTGCCATGGTCAGCGAAAATCTCCCTCGGGACGCTGAACCTTGCTATTATCTGATTGAATAAAAAGAGAGTTGCAGTCTCTCCATCATCTTTAAACGTTGGCATAGCTTCAACCCACTTTGTGAAGTAGTCTACAGCTATGATGATATAGCGGTGCCCCCTTGCTGAAGGAGGGTTGCATGTAGTGTAATCAATCCCCCACTTGGTGAAGGGACCAACTGCGATGACAGGAAACATGGGAGCGAGATGTGCCCTCATCTTTCGAGAGAAGATTTGGCATGGGTGGCACTTCTTGACCGATTTGATACAATATTTGATAAGTGTTTGCCAGAAGTAACCTGCTCGTAGAATCTTTTGGGTTGTTTCCAACCCAGACAAATGACTGCCACATGCTCCGGTATGGAAATCATTAAGCACGAGAACTACTTCCTTGTGAGTGAGACATCGGCGTAGGATGCAATCTACACCTCTCCGATACAATGTATCATCGAGTATGAGATAATTCTTAGCCTGATGGCGTATGCATCGACGCTCATCACGAGAAGCAATGGCGGGGCACTTCAAATTCTGGATATAGATAAGGATATCTCCATACCAAGGATCTAAAGAGGTGATAAAAAACATAGCTCCTCTGATAGGTGACTCTTCGGGCACAAGATCACCTGACTCAACCGGAAGTTCCGAAATAAGTTCTGTGAAGACCAGTGACTTTTTGGATTTTGATTAAATGAAATCTAAGTCAAAATCCTGGAGGATGACTATCCATATACTGATCTTTCCACCTATTACCCGTTGTGTCAACATAAACAAAAATGGATTCACGATAGCAATGATGGTGGTCTTGTGAAAGAGAACATAATGACGGAACCGTTGAACAACACAGACTGCTGCCAACGCAAGTTTTTCGATATGAGAATAATTGAGTTCCGGTCCTACGAGGCCTTGACTCAGGTAATAGATGACATATTCTGAGAATAATTCATCTTCCTAAACTAAGACCATGTCAATGGTTAACTCTATTGTAGCTAGATATAATAAGAAATCCTTGTTATAGTTAGGTGGCTGGTGCAGAGGACCAGTTGTGAGTGCATGTTTCAATGCAGAAAAAGAGCGTTGAGCGGCATCGTCTCAATAAAAAGGAACATCTTTTCTAACCAAGTGCATAAATCCCTTGGTGATCTCGGCATAGTTAGCGATGAAGCATCTTAGAAAATTCGCCTTGCCCTGTAGACTCTAAAGTTGAAGGATTGTGCATGGGGGGGGAAACTGGATTATTGCCTCAACCTTGAGAGGATCAACCATGATCCTTGTTGTTGACACTATGAAACCTAACAAACGTCCTAAAGTTATGCAAAAGATTCCCTTGTTTGTATTTAAGTGAATCCAGAAGTAGCGACAACGCTCAAAGATAAGTCGAAGGTGTGTGGGATGATCCATTCTCTTGCGAGATAGAGATGCTAAATCATCTAAATAGGCCTCGACTATATGCTTAAGGTCATGGAAAGAAAAAGACATGGCCCACGGAAAGGTGGCTCCAGCATTTTTGAGACCAAAAGGCATCTTATGATATGTGAATGTACCCCATGGACAGATGAATGTTGTTTTGTGTTGGTCTTTGGGTTTGATTTGTATTTGGTTATATCCCGAAAAAAAGTCCATGAAAGAGAAGGCTTCACAACCTGCACATTCATCAATTATTTAGTCGATGAATGGTGTGGGAAAATTATCTTTGGGATAGGCCTTATTCAAATCATGGAAGTCTGTACATACACGAATTGTGCCTTGTTTTTTATTGGCCGACAAGGGGTTTGACACCCATTGGGTCAAATGGATAGGATAGATAAAACCGGCTTTTAGCAGTTTCTCAACCTCAACCTTAATGGCTGCTGCTTTCTTGGGATTAACTGGACGAAGCTTCTACCAAACAAGCTTGGCATCTAGATATGTTGTGATTTCATGTTCAACTATTTTTGAATCGATGCCTGGCATTTCCTCGTAAGACCAGGCAAAAACGTCACAAAATTATTTAAAAAGATCTATGTAGATTTGAATCTCTCCGGGGGAGTAGTCAGCTCCAATGAAAACATTCTCCATGACGCCAAGGTTTCGGGAGATATTGATTATTAAGGCTTTAGTGATAGTTGCCATATTACCCTCAGCATAAACCTTGTGTGTAGCTAAGGGATTAATAGGACAAGACCTATCTCCCGTGATAGTCAAGGTGAATTCTCCAACTTTGATTCGGCTTAACTCTAGGAGGAAGTATGATCTATGATGAAGATCTTCCCAGGGTTTGTCCAGACTAGTCATTTCTTCAATTATAACTTCATCAGAGGGAAAGACTAATTCTAATGAATCGGTGTCAGCAAGAGAACCCTGAGCCCAAATAGGCTCTAGAAGTGGATCGAACTCTTGTCCAAGAGCTGGATCAGTGTTGGATGAAGCTTGTTGGACTAAAGAGTATGCTACTTCAGCTACGGACAAGGGAGTGGACATGCCCGGGTGCCTTGTCCCATCCATCATGGTCGATGGGGAAGGAAGTATCCACGGATCGTTGAATTAAGTCATACGGAACAACGAAACTTGAAAAATCTCAACCCTATGGTGACTGGATATAAACTTGATATCACCTTGAGGGGTCGGGTAATCGAAGGTACCCATAAAAAATTGGCACAAACCAACCCCTACATTGACCACACCTGGTTGAGGATTATCAATCATCGTGACTGTGGATGCCCCCAATGAAGGGTCAGGTCTGGAGAAAGAAAATTGATTGATGGTCACAATCCGACCCTCGTGTGGAAACAACAAGACCCGAAAAATTGTAGCAACCACATCTTGCATGGCATAAGTCCAACTCCTCCCTAACAAGAGGTTATAGTCGAGGGGCGCATCGACTACCTCTACCTCGACACACACGGTCTTCCCTCTTAATTGCACTGGGAAAGAGGGAATGATACCATGTTCTCGGAATGAATATCTATCGAAAGAAGTAAGAAGAGTAGGTGATGGAGACAAAACGGGTTGGCCAACGACCTGCCAACATGCCAATGACATAATGCATGTCGAGGCACCCTCATCAACCACTGTGCAAAAGATATTCCGAGTAAAAATTTTTGTGGGATAAGCCACTAATATCTAAAACACTATGTGGTAAGGCAGACGAGGTTTTAGGTCAGTTGTATCTAGCATGATTGTACCTGGATTACAAGTCTTAGTAGATCTTAAAGTGGTTAACAAGGCTTTCCTCTAGGAAGGGCAGCTTTGGAGGACCTTCAAAGTGGACATTGCACAAGGGGTTTGTGATAAATCTTCCACCACAAAATAGTTCTGGGCGGCCCTTGTGTTTGGGTTGTGAGAATCTTTTTTTAATGCGCCTTTTGGGATGTGTGTCATTGTTTTTCCCAATGTCTTCTCAATCTGTAGAGGAAGAGATGGGAGTCTGGCTTCTTTGCCCTTCTCGGATGTGCTTGGTTGACTAAATTCATGTGCTCTAGTCGATATAAAAGCATCACCCTTCACCATATATACATTCGTAGATGTGGGGTTGTTCGAAGACGGAGAGGGTTCTTGGTTTCCCCCTTCCGTGCTTGCAGAGTCTTGGGTTAGATTTTGCCCATGTTGAAATGGATTGGTTAACACAGCAGGTTGTTGCTGCATCACAAACTTTTGGGCTTCTGCAAGCTGAGGACATAGATGGGTTGGGTGGTCTTCCACGCACAAGTTGCATGGATACCTCACCTTCTGTTTCTCAGTGCTATCCTCGCCAACATTATTGGTAGGTTTTTTATCCCCCTTACCCTTCTTTCGTTGTTTTTTCTTTCCTTTAGGTTGTTGGGTGGCCTTTGGATTAGTCGATTGCACTGTGTTTACATCTGACATTTTGGTAGGGGGAGTAGCCAAAGCAGTAGTTTGGTTGGCCGTTGTGTGTTGTATAAACAACTGCTAAAACTTCTTCGTCAATTGCTCAATGGATTTTGTTTGGGCTAAACAAACAATACCATTGGCATGTGGTCCAACTCTCTGTCTAGTTTTATCAAGTATTGAGCATGGCGCATCTAGCAAGATCTCGTATAATAAACTAGACTGAGAATAGATTAGCTCAAGTTGTTGAACTCTCATGATGGAGTCCTCTTCGAAAAATACTCCCAACGTCGCGACGTCTTTGGATAACTGTGGGACCAAAGACTTAAGGAACCGCTTGAGTAGGAATGTTGGTGGGACTGGTACCTTAATTAAACTCTTTCAGCGTCTCCATTCTCGGATGTGATCAAAGATATAGTCTGCTTTTGTTTGTGAGAAATTGGCCAGCAATTCGGTGCCAACATCGTATCTCACAGGTAACTGGAAATGGTTTAGGAAATCCATCGCCAGTTCATCAAAGGAAGAGTATCTTGAGCGATCGAGCTCAATGTACCATTTCACGACACTCCCAATGAGAGTACGTTGAAACAATCGCAACTGTAGGGAGTCATATTTCAACGAGTTAGATGAGAACCAAAGATGGAAGGTAGTCACATGATCTCCTGGATCTTCGTTAGGCTTAGCTTCAAACTTTGGGATGTCCGAAGGCAACTTCGACGGCATAGGAGGCCAACGTAGATCGTGACAGATAGGTTCATTCAACAACCTTGTCAAGTCTAGCAAATGCAAAGTTGCCAGGAAGGGTAGTTTGGGTTGTTGGTGATAACCTGGGAAAAAGGGGCCTGGAGTTTGACTGGCACCAGGTTGCCAAGAAAAGTTCGGCTACTGGCCTAGATTCTGGTAAAAACCATGGCCATTGGCTAGTGTATGGATATTGATCATGGGGATAGGCATAGTGCTTTGTCCGGGGTTCCATTGATTGTGAAAATAATTACCCCAGATCGGCATTCCTGACGAGGGAATGGATCCCTGCTAAGAATTCCAAGGCCCTGATGCGGAAGAAGTTCCTGGTGTGCCCCCTGTGCAGGAATAGTACCCTGCATAGGAATAGATTGCCCGAGACCGGGATTGCCCCCAGTCGGGAAAGTAGCTGACGAGAAGGTGTTGCTACCAAATGCACTGAACAAAGAAAACAGTGTCGAACCTATCGGCATATTATGCAAAGGTGGTCCTTGACTCCCTGCTCCAAATAAACTATGGTGTGTAAGCGGCCCGACGGAAGGCTGGTGAGTGCTATCGAGCGAAGGGGACAAAGGAGGGATATGACCTCCTCCGTAAGGGAAAGCGTTAAAGGGAGTGGAAATTCCCCCCATGTGGCCTTGCAGAGGAGTGTTAGAGCTTTTTGCCCCCAGACCTGAAGTCTATGAAGTGGAGTAGGAAAGTACAGGACTTGTACATGAACTAGGCATCCCGTATGAGAATGGAGGGCCTATCGCACTTGATGTGAAAGGGATTGTGGCCACCACCAAATATGGGATCAAACCACTGTGCGATGTAGAGGCGGTCGATACCATGGTGGCTCATATCGGTGACGGTGGGTTAGGAGGTGGAAACTCTCCTGTGGTGACAACCGTAGTGGGAATTGAATAATTCCCAGAAGGAGTAACAACATTTTTTTCCATTGTTGTGTGCAACAATGTCTGGCACTTGTAAGGATGAACCTGTACGATGGTGGGTGCCAAAAGATCAGTGGTGGAGGTTTCAACTAGACCAAAAGATTTCGCTCCAAGGTCTGAAATGGTTGATTCCTATGGATGTTGGTCAGGCACAATTTCTTGTGACCCGGCCGCTTCAAAAGACCCTTGTTGGTCTAGCTTTCGCCTTAATGGTGGCAGGGGTGGCTCCAGTGTAACCGGTGGTAGGCCAAGAAGCCTTCGTGACCGGTGGAGCTCATGATCCTCCACTGTGTGAAAAGATCAAAGACACTCTAGGGCATTCTAGTAGTTCAAAAACAACACACACTAAAAAAAGTCCATATAAGATAAGATAGGAAAATACTAAATTAATTGGAAGAACAGTTACAACAACCAACACTAGAGCAACTTACCAGTGCAAGTGCAACTCAAACATGGAATTAACCTCCAGGTATAATCTTCAAAGCATGGCCCGATGTCTATCCTAGGTATCATGGTATACCCCCGCAGTCACCTGTGTATGTCCCTAAAAAATATAGGCAACTAGGTTTCCAGCACGCGAACAGTCACCAGGCGGGTACAGTTGAAAGTCGGGTAGACCACAATGAGCAGGGTATCAAGCTCAAAACCTATCAAGGGTATTGAGAGAAAGTGGTCCAAAATACAACTGAGGACCTCGAACGGATTCAAGACCCACCAAGCTATGTGGAAAATGCAATCAACGGAATCCCAAGACAAGCCCTTTATATGTGTTCTCCACTACGTTTGGTCCAGCTTTGGAGGGGTTATCTTTGGTACCTTTCTTCATGTGACCTCGTGTTTATCCCCTGTGTTAGAAGGGGGTCCCAGATAACTTTCATGATACTGGACTTGGACACTCCCTAACTCAGACTCCAGTGTTTGATTTTAATGGCCTTGAAGAGTTTCCTCTCCAACCTAATCCAAGGCCCTAATCCTGAACTAGTTGGTTAACCCTACAAACATAAAAGTCTACTGAATTTTAGATTAAGCGTTAATTTTATGGTTTGTCTTATTTCAAAGGGTATGAAAGTGAAACTAGTGATGTTTGAAAGACGAAAGTAAAAATGAACAGAAAGATGGAAACAAAAACCTTCACTTGATGCAAATTTTCAACAACTTTTCAAATTTTTTAAAAAACAAATTCTAAGATCTTTTGAATAGCAAACTCAAAGAAGGATTTCACTCGACTGTGAGCTACTTATGATCTAATTAAACTATCAAGAACTTATGAAAGCAAATACTTTTCCCTGGTTACTAATGCAAAACAACACTTTTCAACCAAACAAAGAAATGAAAGATTTTTTTTTTTATTTGAATGCTAACAAAGCAAAAAAGGAAAAATATCAACAAGTCAAAAAACAAAAAAAATTCTATCCTAATTGCAGATCACAAAGAATCACTTCAAGAAATCACACACTAGCAACTTAAAAAAAGACTCTCACACTTGTCTAAAAACCCTAAAGAAAATTTTGATGAAAACTTTTAAATGAAAAAAGAAAGCTATGGCTAAGATCAAGCCTAAGCTACTGACTGCTAGGATAGAGATTCAAAAAACCTGAGAGGTATAACTCTTGTCAAGGGAAAATATGACTGCCTCACCCTCAACAAAAACTATCCTTCACAAGCACACTGCTAACAATTCAACAGCAAGCGTGTGCATGCGAGTTGTGTAGAGCCAGAGTGCGTGTACACACATGCTGGCCTTATACTGGCCGCATGTATATCTAAAACTCTGAAACAAAATAAAAATAGACAATCCAAACTAGGAAGAGACCACTAATACTGAAAACCAGGATCTCTTTAAGGCTTAGACACTTTCTTTAACATAAAAAAGAAAACAATGTAAGGAAAAATTTGTAAAACAAACCAATCTGAGATGAACCCTAAACTATAGACTGCAAACAACCAAGACTAGAAAGAGTTCCAGAAAACCCCTGAGAATGACTGATTCTGACAGGGAAGAGGATGACTGCCTCAAAAATTTTCTGGAATCATACATGCTATTGTTACTTCTTCAGCTAGTGTTTACACGTGAGCTGTAAGAAAGTAGGGCACGAGTACACGCGTGTAGACCTTATGCAGGCTGCGTGTACCTCTGTGGGTCTCGAAAAAAAATTACAGTCAAGCAAAGAAGCAGAGATAGCTGGTATGGAAGACCAGAATCTCTGTTAGCTCAAACTTTGCAGAAACTTCAAAAAATAGGAAAGAAAACCAGTCTTTTAAAAATACCCAAAAATATTCCCAAGAACCCTAGAGACCTCCCTAGTACGGTCGCCAATTCTGTTGTGGTGGGAAATCCCCCTATAGACTAGCACTTAGGGTTATATTATGCATGCAGATAAGACCGAAAGAATCCTACTTTCTACCATTGTCCCAAGCCTAATCCCCATTTCTTTTAAGTAAATACATGGTTAAACTAGGGATGATTTTAAGGATGGAAATTTATTTTAAAATGTAGAAACCTTGGCAAATCTTACTAATCCTTCGTATGCCAACTATAAATGTTTAGCAATATTTTTGTAAAAATATTCAAATTTCTAAGGATTTTATATATATATTATAAAATTTAGGTGATTTTTAAGGTAAAATAATTTTATCCTATAGAATTTTGGGTGAGTCATTTTTAAAATAGCGAATATCGTTTTTGGAAAAAGCATGGAAAATTAGCCCATGAGCGAAATTTAGCCCCTAAAATCATCCATGGGTTAAACGAACATACCTTGTTTCGAACGTTCGATGTTGATCCTTCTTCATGCTTGATCGCTTGTTAGAATCTATCCTCCCAAGACTGACCTGCGTACAAAACAAGCAACAAACTCTACATGCATTTGTTCTACAGATTAATGGGTTAGAGATTCAAACATATATTCACTAAAATATGAAGAACTCATATAGTGGGACGGGAAAATAATTTATTTATTATTAAATTTAATGACTCAACTTACAATGTCGAGACCGGCCACAGCTCCGCGAACCTAATCCTAGGCTCCTCTTCAAATTTCCTCCAACTTCTTTGCTTTGTATCTCTTCTTGCACAAGAATGGCTAAAGGGTTGGGACAATGGGAATGTGCAATTGGGTAGAGTTTCTTTACTATTATTCTCCTCCTCCAAATAGGACCCCTAACCCTTCTTTTATAGGCTAGAAGAAGCTAGGTATTTGGATGAACCCTCGACCATGCATGGCCGAGAGTTTCAATTAACTCACCCAAAGCTGTGTGTTCCATCGACAACTTTCCTTTTTTCATGATTTTGTAGGTACACGCGGGCTATTTTAGGTCACCTAGCATGTACACATGTGAAGTAATGGAGTAGGGCACATGGGCCCTTATAAAATAGGTTTTTTAAAGAGTTGTTCAGTAGTGTTTTGGAAAAGATGGAATCTGAGACGGCCTGATGCCAGGTAAGCATGTGTGGTGAAAATTAGTGTTATAACACCTGGGAACTAATGGGAAAACCTAAGTTGATCTATTCCCCTATCAGGCTTAGGATGGCCAATCAACAAGCTGTGAGCCCCTTTGGAAGACTGGAACATGTCCCTGTGGACATCGACAGGGTCAAAACATTTACAGACTTCGAAGTAATTGAGATAGTTGATGATAGTTTTCCTTATCCCGCACTATTAGGAATTGATTGGGATTTCAATAATTCTATTGTTGTTGACTTAAAGAAAAGAAGAATGACATTTGAAGGTGATTTCCTTAGGGTCATTGCACCTATGGATCCTGATGAAGGTCGCAAATACAAAGAGCCCATAAGAGAATAGGATCACGCATATGAGCTAGAGAATATATACAAATTGACAGCCAGACAATAGGATTACATTAATCCTACAATAGATGGAAATTTAAGACGGGGAAGTGACAATGCATGTTCATCAAATTCATAAGAAGCAGTGGATAACTAGCAGAACAAGATGTATGAATTTTCTGCATGGCGATGTGCTTGATTGACCCGAGAAGTTCGTTGGATCAGTACAACAGTAAGTAATTTGCCCACATTGATGGTTTGAATCATTTAAAAACTTTATTACTAGTATTTGAAGAAATTGTACCAGTACAACAGAGATATTGGCACTGGATGATGCCCTAAAAGAATCTCTAGCAAGATGGTGGAAATCACATAAGCAAAACATCGCGAACTAGATGCAATGTCGCACTTTGATGACAACGTGCTTCTCAGAGCAAGTAGAAGGATGTGAAGTTATATACATAAGTCAAAGTTGTCTGATTGACCATGTGCAATGTTGTGAGGAAGCCTAGAACATCATTCCTCAAGAGCAGTGGGTGCATAAATTCATTAACATGCTGGATACAACAGCTATAAAATGGTATCTTCAAGCAGAACTGTGCCTCATCATTGCAGATTGGCAAGGTATGACTCAAAATTTTATAGCTACATTCTTATTTGAAATTCAGTACCCTACGGTAGACCAATCTTTACAAGTTGCGAGATGGAAAGTATTTGAGGAGGCACCTATCCTACCTCCGGAGCAAGAAGAGGATGAATGGATTGCGCCTCTTCAGAAATTGAAAGGATGTTACAATATCTATTCTGATGAAGACGATGATCCTAAGAATGTGAACATCACAGAAACAGAAGGACGGAGAGACATAGAAGGACTAGGAGTCGAACTACCTTTCATTAGACAGCTAGTTAAAATAAATAGTCAATATTGGGATAGAGAGAGCACTGAAACTGGCTAACATTGGAGATTATTGGGATGTTACCACTATTCACAAGATCACATAATTTCTGCATGAATACTAGGACTTGATTCCAACCAATTTCACTAATATGAAGGGAATTAAAGGGCCCATGGGAGAGATGAAGATCCCCCTAAAACCAGATGCAATACTTTTCAAACAGAGACCCTATAGATTAAATCCCAAATATAAGGAGAAAGTGAAGATTGAATTAGATAGAATGTTGGAAGCATGAATCACAGAACATGTTGAAGAGTTAGAATTGATTAGCCTTATGGTGGTTCAAGACAAGAAGATGGGAGAGATCAGAATCTGTGTAGACTTGAGGAAACTGAATGATGCATGTCTACATAACCCATTCCCTACACCATTCACTGATGAAGTGCTAGACAATGTGGGAGGACAGGAGGTCTACTCCTTCACCGATGGATTTTCAGTATACCATCAGATCATGATTTCTAAGGAAGATCACCATAGGACCACATTTGCAATAGAATGTAGATCCTACCAGTATACAGTGATTCCTTTTGGACCTAAAGAATGCACCAACCAGCTTTTCTAGGGTGGTGGTCAAAGCATTCAAGGAGTTTTTACATAAATTTATAGAAGCCTATTTTGAAGATTGGACTCTGTTTAGCTTGTTGTAAAATCATATTGAATTCTTAAGACTAATATTGGCTAAGTGCAGACAATGTCAGATTTCCCTGAACCTGAATAAATGAATTTTCTTTTCACCCTTTGAAGTGTTTCTAGGCCATATTGTGTGTAAGCAGGGATTGTTGGTAGATCCATATAAGATTGTCATTATTGTTGATCTACCCGCTCCCACTTCAGTTAGAGAGTTTCGCACTACGCTGGGACATATAGGATACTACGGGAAGTTCATTAAGGGCTATGCACAAGTTACAACACCCATGGAGAAGCTTTTGAAGAAATATTGCTAGTTTCATTGGATAGAAGAATTTCAGCGGAGCTTCGACACCCTGAAACATAAAATGGTTACTGTGCCTATTATGGTTTTTCCAGATTGGAGTAAGGAATTTCATGTGCATGTCGATACATCTTCTATTGCATTAGGAGTAGTATTAGCACAACCAGGAGTATGAGATATTGACCACCCATTAGCCTTTGTTAGCAGAAAGCTCTCTACATCTGAGATAAATTACACTACCACTGAAAGAGAAGGGTTATCCATGGTGTATGCACTACATAAATTTCACCACTACTTGTTGGGAGGACACTTTAAGATGTTCACTGATCACTCTACGCTGAAATACCTAGTCAAAAAGCCAGTGTTGGGGGGAAGGATATGCATATGGATTATGTTATTTCAAGAATATGATTTTGAAATTGTGGTAAAGCCAGGAAAGATGAAAAAGGGACCTGACCACTTGTCTTGGTTGGAACATGGAGAGGAACCTACTAGCTTGGAGGACACACTTCCATATGCACAATTGTTGGCCATCAAGAATATTGATGATCACTTCGCAGAGATAGTTTAGTTCCTTTCAATAGAAATGGCACCTTTTGAATACACATTCATTCAGAAGAAATAGTTGGTAGTGCACACTACATATTTTTCACTTATAGTTGGATAGCTATACAAGATAGGACCTGATGAGATCCTGAGGAGATGTGTTATCGAAGCAGAAATAACACTAATTCTAGCATAAGCACATGAAGGCATCATAGGAGGACACTACGTAGGGAAAGCAACAATGCAAAAAGTTCTTACAGCTGGCCTCTGGTGGCCCACTTTACACAGAGATGATAAAGAATACTACATAGCCTGTGATGTATGCCAACAAGTTTGGAAACCTTCCATAAGAGATGAGATGCCTTTAGCACCCCAGCTAACCTTACAGAAATTTGAGAAATGGGCCATTGACATCGTGGGACCTATAAACCCACTAGGAAAGTGCAAAGGAGCAAGGTACATAATCACTGCGACATAGTATTTGACTGGATGGGAAAAAGCAAGAAAAGTTAAGGATTGTAGTGCAACTACAGCTACACAATTCATATTTGATGATATCATAACCAAGTTTGGATGTCCGAAGACCCTTATGAGTGATCAAGGTACCCACTTTATTAATAATACTATTGAAGCCTTGACTGAGGAATTTGCAGTTCATCATCAGAAGAGCACGCCCTACCATCCACAAGCGAATGGAATAGCTGAAGCATTCAATAAGGTCTTGGAGACAGTGTTGACAAAGATTTGCAGTGTGAATAGAGATGATTGGGATATGAGAGTACTAGCAGTGTTATGGGCCTATAGAACCACTTGTAAGAAGTTGACAATGTAGATCCCTCTTAAGTTGGTTTATGGTTTAGAACCAGTTGTGCCCATGGAATATCTGGTTCCTAGCCTCAGAATTGAAACTTTTATAGATATGGATGACATTGACATTGTTCAAGAGAGACTCGTGCAGTTGGCCGAACTGGAGGAGGACCAATTTATTGCAGGATTCCACCAACATGTGTAGAAGGAAAGAGAAAAGGCATACCATGACAGACACATCAGGAAGAAATCATTTAAACAGGGAGATCTGGTATTAGTATATGACAGTAAGTTCATGAAGCACCTAGGGAAGTTCAGGACACATTGGCTTGGACCTTATGAGGTTTCCCATGTTACCGAAGGAGGAGTTGCGCAGCTAAAAACTTTGAATGGGGAATGGAAGGAAGGTTTGGTGAATGGGAGCCGGTTGAAATTGTACTACGACAACCAGCTACCTCACATCTCTTAGTAAAAGCAGAAGGAGAAGGGTCCAGGTACCAGGTGCAGTTGAAACTAGGTACCATACAAAGAAAAAATAGTCTACACATAGTGGGGAGGAACATAGAAGAAAGCACAGGCTGCATTGTGCAGTCTGAAGTCGAACTAAAATAGAACGATTAGATTTGAAGTGCCTTGGGACGAGTCACAGGTGAGTGTTGGGGGCCTGTTGGCCCTTGGTTATGGAAAGAAGTGAATATTAAGGGATAAAAGATGAAACCCAAAATACATGAAAGGAATATTGACTAAGATCAAGTCGAAGTGGTTAAAGAAGAAGAAAAGATGGAGTGAAGTACGAGAGAGCGATCCGTTGGATGAGAGGATCGAGGAAGACATATCAGCAAGGAAGATAGATCATGGACAACTCAGCAAGCAGAAAAATCCACCAGTGGATGCTTTGGAGAACCTCACGAGAAAGAAGGAAAGACAGGCTGACGAAGCCCGGAAAATGCGAGTCAAGTTGACCTAGGGTTTTAGACACCTGGGGTTTTTGTATCTACGGTTTTGACACCTAGGTTTTAGTCTAAGGTTCTCAATGAGCTATTGTAATGTATAAATAAAGGTCAAGAGGACCTAGGATGGGTTCGGTCAAAGTTTGTTTATGTTATGAAGAGTGATTTTTGTTAAGGTGAGAGAGAAGTATTGAGTTGAGAAAGTATTATGTATTGTAAGATCTTCTGCTGGGGGCGAAGATCAACCCTCCAGCTGGGTATGTAGGGAAGGGAGATAGAGAGAAGGGAGAAAGAGAGAATATATGCTAGCTAAGAGACTAGATAGAACTAAATGCTTCACCTAATTTATTATAAAGCACAGTTATGTGCACGTAGCCCTAGGGAGAGGTGAACGACGTATATCTTGTGTTATGTGTGATTGATGTTTTGTTATTTGTTTTCTGATTGCTCTATTATTGCATTATTGTGCTAGATCTGAGATATATTGTGCGAAGTAGGCTTTAGATGGTAATATCTAGATGTTGTGCTGTTGTTATATTGGATCCACTTTGCATTTCCTCTAGTTGTAGACACATGTATCATGCAACCCGCTATGGCTACCTCGGGTGAGATTGCATTTGCTTCGCAGGTGTTGCCGAAAGGGCCAGTAGTTAGGGATTATTGTTGTGCTATTATAACTTAACCCTAGGTCTGCCCTTATGCCAACGATCCCAGAAAGCCAGAGAGCCGGAGTAAATCTCAAGCATCGAATCGTCCAAGGTGAATCTGGATTGTTTGATCGAGAAGAGACATGGCGTAAATCTGTGGATTTTGGGTGAAGGCCCAAAGTAAGCCTCAACCATCAGATTAAGGAGGACACACAGTGTATATCCATGGACTTCAAGTGAATACATGAAGTGAATCTTAGTGATCTGATCCAGGAGGAAACATGGTGACAGATTGGCTAATTCGGTAATTCGGAGTTTGGGAAAATGGGAAGGGTGTTAGTGTTGAAACTCCTCAAGCACGAAGTCCCGAAGACTAAAGGGTCGAAGTGGTGGGGCATGATGACATCACTTGGAGGTGATGTGGACCCCATAATTATGAAGTGACGTGGCTTGTCGACGTTACCTGGGATGACATGGACACATGGGATGTGTACCACATGTCACTAAGTTTTGAGCATTTGGAGTATTCAAAAGTCGATTAGAATGTGACATGCATCACCCGCCTGATTGGGCCACGTGTCTGCTTCCATCATTTCTCCACGTGGTGATAGATCGTGTAGTCTGGAGACTGGGCACTCCAGAGGGGAAAGATGTGACAAGTTGCATTGGGTCAAAAACTCCCGAAGGCCCGAAGGTCGGAGTACATATCGACCATTGATTCCAAAGGACACACATCGAAGGATCTTCGACTTTGGGTGAAAGAACTTAGGGAGAAAGTGCAGGAGGGAAGTTTGAAACCTCTGAATCACAGAGAACTAAAATGATTCACAGTTGTTGATCTATGGGAGGACACCTGTCAGTTGATCATGAACGCTGGGCAAAAGAATTCTGGGAGGAGGTAAGCAAGAAAAATTGAGACTCTCGAAGTGGATCTTGATCATTGATCGTGAAAGAGGATGAGGACAGTTGATTCGGTCCTAACTAAAATTTTTGAAGTCCCAAAGTTCTAGACAAGCACTTTTTCAAATAAGCATTGGGTCTTGGTCACATTCATATGTAGATTGAGAGCTAAGAGAAGGACGGCTAAGGGCCGAATTGGTTGTCTTCGAGACAAAAAATTGCTAAGGAAGGATTTAGCCGTAGTTTCTAGTCGTGGCCACCTGGGAAGATAGTTTGAAGGAAGTGCTTGTGTAGGATGAGATTCTATGTCAACCAAAGATAATAGGACACTGTTATTTTTGGAGAATGGGGATATGATCTCCATGAAAAAAAGAGAAAAAACACTTGTAGCATGGTTTGGCAATTTTGTTTACCATATGCATAATTCTAACAAAATGGTTGCTTGCACATTTTGCAGAATTAAGGGGCTTAAGCACATCAACTCAAGATGAATATTGAGGAAATGGAAGAAGGTAGAGGAGCCTCCAATCATGATAAGGAGGCCGAAGGCAAGAATACCATAGTTGGTAATGCAGAGACAAAGTCCAATGGACGCAAGGAAAAAGGAGAGTAGGAAACGTTAATAGAAATGGTAAGGAGCCTGAAGATGGAAGTGAAGAGCTACAAAGTAGACAATGAGAGACTGATGAGAGAGTAAATTCAGATAAATGCTCGAGTTTTGCGGAGCTTAAATTAGTTGCAGAGACAAATGAAGAAGGTATCAAAATCAAGACAAGAGGAAGGAGGCAAGTGTCACGAAATAAGATATGATCGTGGAAGAGTTGGTTATTCTAGAAGTGCCAGCAGAGATCATGGAAACCACTCACCTCCTTACTTAGAAAGAAGATTTTATGCATTGAAAGATCCCGTAAGCAGTCCAGAGGTGTCTCCTGTCAGACACCAAAGAAGGAAACAAGAGGTAGATAGTTTGCAAGGAGAGCTGAGGAATATCAAGCCACCTTCCTTCGATGGTGAAAGAGAAAGGGAAGATGATGTCGAAGCATGGTTGCTTGGGCTCAAGAGATATTTTCAGTTGCATAACTATTCTTCAAATCTGGAAGCCAAGATTGCCACCTACCATTTACACGAGAAAGTTGCAATGTGGTGGGACCAACTGAAGTAAGTGGAACATGTTAATGAAAGTAGGATCACTTGGAAGCAGTTCAAGAAGAACTTCCAGAAGGAGTACCTCTCAGGGAATTTCTATGACAAGAAAATGTAGGAATTCTTTGAACTCAGGTTGGGAAGCATGACTATGGCAGAGTACGAGAAGAAGTTCTTGGGATTTTTAAAGTATGTCAGGTTCATTGGTGATGAGAAAGTGAAAATACAGAGATTTCTAAGTGGATTGTCGGCCTTTTATAAGGAAAATATCAAGTATGATGAACCCAAGACCTTGACTGAATCCATCAGGAAGGTTAAATACATGTATGAGCAAGGCTAGGGAAGAGAATATCTGCAGAAATATTGGAAGGAAAAGAAAAATGTGAAGTCTGATCAGAGGAGGAAAGGATTCAAACCTTCCTTCAATAGGAATGAGCCTAATAGAAATCATCAAAATCAATATGCTAAGGGATATTTCAAGAAGGAATATTCCTTGGGAAAAAGGGGAAGACCACCAATCCAATGTTGGGGATGAAAGGAAGATCATTTGTACAAGGATTTCCCACAAAGAGAGGAAAGAGTGTAGACTATGCACAACATCCAAGAGGCTACAACAGTCGAATATATGGGAATAATATATGCATCTTTAGATCGACAAGCAGAGTACCAATCCAATATGATCGAAGTGGAAGGTAAGATCATAAATCAGCCTGTTTATATTTTGATTGATATAGGAGCAAGTCATTGCTACATTGATCCTAAAATAGTGGATGGATTTAGATTTGGAGAAAAGCAAACTTGGAAAAGAAATCTTGGTTCAATTAGCCACTGGAACCAAAAGAGGAATCCATGATATGGTAAGAAGTTGTTCCATAAGTCTTAGTGGCGTGAATACTAGTATTGATCTAAATATCATACCATTGGGGTCTTATGATATTCTGATTGGAATGGATTGGTTGGACAAGAATCATGTTGTCCTAAATTGTCATAACAAGACATTTACATGTCTTGATGGAAATGGAAAATAGAGCACTGTGAAGGAGTTCCAAGACCAATCTCTATAAGGGAGATTTCTGCCTTACAGCTAAAAAGATGTTTTAGGAAAGGATGTCAATTGTATGCAGCTCATGTGAAAGAGTTAGATAATACAAAGGAGCCAAGCCTTGAATATTTCTTGGTACTACATGAATTTGAATATGTATTCCAAGAAATACTCGGATTTCCACCAAGAAGGGAGATAGATTTCTCAATTGATTTAGTGTCATGAGTTGCCCCAGTGTCAAAAACACCTTATAGAATGAGCACACCAGAGTTAAAATAATTACAAATGTAGTTGGAGGAATTGTTGAAGAAAGGGTACATACGTCCAAGTGTGTCACCTTGGGGAGCACCCGTACTTTTTGTCAAAAATAAGGATGGAACCTTGAGGCCGTGTATTGACCTTTGACAGCTGAACAAGTGCACTATAAAGAACAATTACCCTCTACCTCGAATTGATGACCTCTTTGATCAGATAAGAGGAGAAAAGATATTTTCAAAAATTGACCTGAGGGAAGGATACCATCAGGTAAGAATCAAGGAAGAAGACATTCATAAGACAGCCTTTAGGACTAGGTATGGGTATTATGAATTTGTAGTGGTTCCATTTGGACTGACCAATGCACTAGTTGTCTTCATGTGCTTAATGAATGGAATATTCAGAAAATATTTGGATAAGTTTGTCATAGTATTCATCGATGACATACTTATCTATTCTAAGTCTGAAGAGGAGCATGAACATCACTTAAGACTGGTGTTTCAAGTACTGAGAGAACATCAGTTGTATGCCAAGTTGAGAAAGTGTTCTTTATATCAAAAGCAGATCCATTACTTGGGACACATTATTTCAGAGAAGGGCATAGCAGTAGATCCAGAGAAGATCGAATCCATTAGAGGATGGCCAACACCCACAAATGTGTCAGACGTCAGATCTTTTATGGGATTAGTTGGCTACTACAGAAGGTTCATACTAGGGTTCTCTAAGATTTCTCATCCCATCACTTCTTTGCAAAAGAAGGGAACTAAATATGAATGGACACTCAAGTGTGAAAAGAGTTTTAATATGTTGAAGGAATTACTCACTAGTGCACCTGTGTTAAATATTGTTGACCAAAATGAAAGTTTTGTGGTATTTACAGACACATGTAAGGAAGGACTTGGGGGAGTCCTCACGCAAAATGGACATGTCATTGGATATGGGTCCAAAAGATTAAGGAACATGAGAGGAACTATGCCATGCATGACTTGAAACTTTCTTTCATTGTTCATGCCTTGAGGATGTGGAGGCATTATCTCATGGGGAAAAAAATTGAATTAAGGACGAACCACATTGGCCTGAAGTATCTTTTTTAATAGCCAACCTTGAATGCCAGGCAAACAAGATGGCTGAAATTTTTAAGTGAATATGACTTCGATATCAAGAATATCAAGGGAAAGGAGAATAAAGGTATTGATGCACTTAGTAGAAGAGTGCATATCATGCATGCTACTGCTATCAGTAGGCATCAATCAGACTTGAAGAGATGAATTTTAGATGGTCTTGTTACAGACCAGCATTGCCTACAGGTAAAGGAAAACTTACAGCAAGGAGATGTACAATAGAAAATAAAGGAGTATGAGATAAAGGAAGACAGACTACTCATGCATAAAAATAGAATCTACGTTCCTAGTTCTGGAGAACTGAGGAATTTTGTACTGAAGGAAATGCATGATGTTCCTTATGCTGGACATCCCATTTACTAGAAAATAATTACAGCAGTAAGAAGCCAGTTATTTTGGCTGGGAATGAAGAAGAATGTTGTTGATTACATCACTCGATGTATGGAATGCAGAAGGTGAAGGATGAGCATAGGCACCCAGCAGGTTTGTTGTAGCCATTACCAATTCCAGAGAAGAAATGGGTAGTGATCACCATGGATTTCATCACAGGATTACCCAGAATGAATAAGCAACATGACTCAATCATGGTGGTGGTTGAAAAATTAACAAAGGTTGCTCATTTTGTGCCTATGAAGACAATGCATACAACGGCTAATATTGCAGAAATTTTCATGAAGGAAATTGCTAGGTTGCATGGGATACCTAGGACAATTGTCTCGGACAAAGATACAAAGTTTACCTCCAACTTCTAGAGGGGATTGTTTAAAGGATTTGGCACAAATCTAAACTTTATCACATCATATCATCCCCATATAGATGGGAAAACATAGAGGGTCAATCAAATAATTGAAGACATGCTGAGAATGTATGTGATGGATAAGCCTAAGTGGGAAGATGATCCGAAATCGGATCCAGAAGCCTGATAGGGCTTGAAAAATGCTCAAAAATGAAAGTGCTCGGAATGTGACGAAACCTATGCCATTGCGTCCGGCTCATCTTCCTGATTCTGGTGGTATCTTTACTTCGTCAAACGGAGTCCGTATGGAGAAGATATCGCGTTCTGTCCAAAAAGTCAAACATGCAAAAAAGGGGATGACTGTACAGTCCGTACAGTCCATGTGGCATGAACGTACAACTGACGTGGCGGCTCTAGAAGGTGACACGTGGCAGATTCGTACATAGGACACGTGGCATCACCAGGATGCGACACGTGTCAGGCAGATTTGGTCGTTTGGAGGTATAGTTGGACCAGTACGGAGGTGACACGTGTCACCACTGGAAGGGTGACACGTGGCAGGATGATGTCAGCAGCTGACGTGGCATGCTAACGGGGCAGACACATGGGATGACAGGTGGCAGTACGGTCGACGACGTGGCAGCACGGCAGAGTGACAGGTGTCAGTACGACAGTTTGACGTGGGCCAACCAGAGGTTGACACGTGGCATGTTTTAATTGGTTGGTAAGGGTGCCACATTGCCCAGTCATGAGCTGCCACGTGGCACCCCATTATGGTTGTTGGTTTATATGTGTAAAACTTTGGTTTTCACTCGGACCGGATTCGAACCGGTAACCTCCACCTATGGCAACGATTTGGCAGCGTGTGGGCTACCAATAGCCCACACCGTAGTCCTTGTTAATATAACGAATGAAAATATATTTGAATTGGAACATGGTCTAGTTGGCGGGGAAAAGGGCCGGGGCCTAGCCCCAGCCCTTGGTTACACTGTCAGCATATGTGACCATACGCAGAGTTTCAAACATACGAAACGGTATGGATAGGGTTCCAAACATATAGCGCAGGCGGTTATATGGTTGACCGTCGCATATGCTATACGACCGGGGCTTATCCTTTATAATAGCGCGGTTATAAACATAGCCCACAGGTCCTATGTATACGCCAATTTTGTTATGCAGTGGGTTATTTCCTATAGTACCTGTGTTTTTTTTGGTTTATTTATGCCTATTATTAGCAGATTTACTCCATTTTGGGGGGATATTGGGCATTTTTGGAGGCCAGATTCTTGGAGGAAGTTGGGGATGTGAAACCAACTCCAAGGATATATAAAACAGGCCTGTTTGAGGCCAAACACAGTCATTCAGAGCAGAGTTATGCTGGAGGAAAGCCAAGCCAAAGTCAGTTTGATGCAGGGAAGCCTTTGAGGTGGAGACGTTGTCGGATCGTTTCTGGGAGCTTGGAGCATCAGTTTTGC
>ML777102.1:1308353-1322195 GCA_009831015.1 Picea engelmannii | reverse complement strand
GCATCTCATTTTTCATGCTGAATGAATTGTATTCGTGATTAAAGACATCGTTTAAATGTTATATTTTTCTGTGACATCATCCTTATACAATTTTTTTGCTGAAATGATAGTATTCCCTTAATTTAAATGTATTCCCAAAAAAAACCCTGGAGTATTCGCATTTTAATTTTTTAACAAATTTCAATTAACAACTCCAATTTAGAATTTTGACCAAATTCCAAACAAAATTAATAAAAAAATTAAAAATAAAGCCAAAAGTTATAATGTTTTGAATAAGTCCTGAGTAAATTATACCGATTACAACATTTCAGTCGACTCTGAAGGTGAAAGACTTCTGTAATATTTGACGTTGAATAGATAATCTACAGTGGATCAATAAATTCATGGAAAGCGATAAGTCTGAGTTTTGCATAAATTAATGCGTTGAAAAGGAGGAAACTCGTAATGTCTTTTATTCACATTTTAAAATCCATAAATTCATATACATTGTGAATTTATTGAGCTTTTAAAATTATAAAAAATTGTGTTAGCAAATATTAATTTAATTGAAAAAAATAATATTTGTAGCGTCTTAAAAATTAATAATTTTAACTTTGAGTTTAGTGAACATTTAAATGTATAAATATTTCTGCTTTTAGTATATATCAATAAATATTAAAATGTGTTTTCCTCTCACACACCCACTACGACAACTTAAATTTTTTTTGGCTTTTTCTTCGAGGGACAGAATCCCCGAGACTTCTATGGGGCCTAGCGTAGATCCTCCCTTCCCTTATCCTCCTCCAAACGATCACAACCTGGCCTTAGCGCAAGTGCCTTTCGCAACTCGCGAGTTGGGAGTCAAGACTCTCGACTCCACTTTCTCCAAACACCGATACCCGAGATACGATACGGGTATAGCTCCCTCCTCACTAGTGCTTGCTACATGTAACTGTAGGCTAGGGCAAACACTAACAACACTCGCAACTTCGCTAGTTGAGGTGTTGAGCTCTCATGTTCCTCCTTTGAGAATCCCTCAGACACGAGAGGTCAACGTTACGTGAACTCTGCCAAAGCGACGTGCACACACCACTTGTCTCCTCTGCTGTACTCTTCTCACGAGCTGTGTCGACGTCGCCTATCGCACGAGACCTCGGCTCTAGGCGTTTCGCAGCCTTAGTGATCAAGGTGCAACTTCTTCATCCTGCGAAATCTCGAGCCACGATAGGTCAACAATGGGTTGACTCTTTCCCAGGCGACAAGTGTCCACACTGGTCACCTGCTTCCACCTTCCTTTGGGTGCTTGTTGTTATGCCACCTGTCAACCACGCGGTCCCCACTTACGGATGGGCCAAATGTTTGCACGAGCCCTTGGCGCTAGGCACTTCGCGACTTCTACAGTCGAAAAGAAGCACTCTCAAGTTCCGAACCCACGATAGGCGATAACCATGAAAGTTCTGATCCCACGATTCTCCCGTGGCCTGGATCCAACGACCACGATCACGTCGCGATCTCGTGAATCGTGAGTTTGTGCAGTCCTACCTTGGACCACCTCAAGTCACGAGTTAGCGAAATGCTGCTCTCCTGCCGGTGCAAACGCTAAGATCGACGATCAATAGAGCTCCGTCAGATCCTTGGATCTACGGTCCTAGATCCCATCGCTACTTGAGAAGGCTGAAAGGGTTGAGGTGTTAACACCTGCGCTCCTTCTCTATATCCATCGGTCTCGACAAATCTGAGGTATTTTCGAAAGGCTTCCGACCATTTGTCTACCAAACGATAGGGTATTCTCTCTTTTTATAATTGGACTCGCTATCCCTTCTGATCTTGAATCACGAAATTCAACCTCTCGGGGCTTCAAACTCCCACGACTCCGAGACCTTAGAAAGCTACACTTCCTTGCATAAGGTTTCCAGGCCCGGATCACATGAACCTTCAGACGGTTCTTGGGCAATCATCCCTAATCTTAGTCGAGTCTCTGGGTAAAGGTTCAGCATGGTTCCAAGGTTTATGGGGTAATCCCCGGGGAAGAGTACTCTCGAGGAGCCTTCCCAGAACATTACGAGAGTCAAGCAAACAAGACGATTCTCAGTGGAGCGGACTCATGCCCCAAACTTAATCCTTTGTACAGAAACCGACTATGGCATGTAAGTATACACATGCATCCATTATTTCCAGTCTAAAACACCAGGCAATCATTCTACACAGAAATTATTATGGTCATATAAACATAAGCATGTATTCATGATATTCAGTTCGAAATACAAGGTATAAAACACTTATCAGATCTACCAGGCGTGATGCAACTGCTGAGAGGGGTGCTCGTTTCCACCCAACCGTAGGCTCAGTGACTTCAAATGGATTTATCACGAGCCACCCCTGAGCTAGACCACAATGCTTTGAGGTTCAATCTCCTACCTCTAACTCAATGGAAGTCAAGGACGAAGGTTACTCTCCTTCTCCTGATAGAGGGAGAATAATCCAGGACGAAGGTTACTCTCCTTCTCTTGATATTCAGAACTCCTTGCGTTTCTAGAGTTTTCTCTAATTCTCTTCCGCGATCCCCGTCGCGCGCGCTCCTCTTCCCCCCTTTACCACATTTCCTCTCTTGCCAATTTGTCTGCAAGGTTGCATGTGGCGCGAATTTCACTGTCCATGGTCAGGTCTGAGGGCTGTTACGGATGGGCGGTTCACCCCCATCCCCTCATTAACTCTTGAGGAGCCTCCTCTCCTACCAATCCAATGAGAAATTCATTCCAGGGTTAGAGAGCTGCTTTGGTTTTTGAGCAAGTATAAACCAGTACAATATTGGCTCGGTGGAAGTTAACGCAACCATTCTAGGTCCCCTCCACCACCTCTCATTAGCCATCATGGTCTCTTTTAGCACATCCCTCTCCCAACAGTCATGCAACACATATTCATAACATAATTTACATTCATCAACCTTTTATGCAAAGGTCCGTCAAATCAAACATTCACATCTTTGAGTTTGCCATGGTTGTTGGCCAATATAGTTATTTTTACAGACTGGGGGAAACAGGGTGTTACAATTCCCTCCCCGTTAAAGGAGCATAGTCCTCGATGTTCTATCTGTCAATATGACATGTATGTACAGAAGTAAACAAAATCAGATATGTCTGTTTCATGGCATCTTGCATTTCATACGTAGCCTCATCTGGGCCAAAATGTTTCCATTGCACCTTGACCTATGTAATGGTTCGGTTCCTAAGTGGGGTTTCCTTTTTGTCCAATATGCATTGAGGTTCTGGCAGGAATTCTCCCTTCGGTTCCACCTGGATCACATACCAGTCAATTATATGATTAGAATCATGTACATATTTCTTCAATAATGAAACATGGAAAACATTATGTGCTTTTACTGTGGGAGGAAGTGCTAGCCTATAGGCTACAGGTCCCACTCTATCTACAACTTCAAAGGTTCCACAATACCGAGGTGCCAACTTGGCACAAGCTCCTATCCTTAGTGAACTCTTCCTAGGCCTAACTCTGAGATATACATGGTCTCCCGTCTTGAATTCTCTTGGAGTTCTCTTTTGGTTGGCGTAACTTTTATGTCTGTTCTGAGCAACCTTTAGATTTTGTTTTATCTGAGTCACTTGTTGTTCCATTTCTTTCAACATGTCGGGTCCAATAGTAAATCTATTCATGGGATTACTCCAATTGACTAGAGTGTTGCACGATCTACCATAGAGGACTTTGAAAGGGCTCATCTTGATGGATTCTTGGTAGCCATTGTTGTAGGCGAATTCCACTAGTGGTAGGAAATCTTCCCACTTTTTGGGTTGATGCATTACATGCATCCTTAGCATGTCTTCTAATATTTGGTTCACTCTTTCCGTCTATCCATCGGTTTGAGAATGATAGGCTATGCTAAACAATGATTTGATCTCCAGACCAACCATCAAGGATTTCCAAAAGTTGGAATTAAATTTTGTGTTTGTGTCAGACACGATCTCTTTAGGCATACCATGTAGTCTGAATATCTCCTTCATGAACATATTGGCGACGTCTATTGCCTTCCAAGTCGACTTGACGGGGATAAAATGAGTGGACTTGCTCAGTTTATCCACCACTACCATGATGGCGTCATTATGTTTAGTCGATGTTGGTAATCCGGTGATGAAATACATGGAGATGGTTTTCCATTTCCATTCTAGGATTGGTAGAGGTTGTAATAATCCTGCTGGGTGTCGATGTTCTGCTTTAACCTATTGACATTCTATGCATTTGGCTAAGTACTCAACTATGTCTTTCTTCAACCCAGGCCAATAGAATTGTTTCCTTGTGGATGTGATCATCTTCTGGTATCCTGGATGACCAGTATATGGTCTTTTATGTAGTTCATCCATTATGAACCTCTTCAAGTCATCACAATCTATAATATACAATCTGTTTTTGTAAGTTAACAGACCTCCATCTATCGTTCGGTAGCCTTCACACTTTATACCTGTGGGTTCTTGCTCCAGGTACGAGGTCACGGTCTGGAAGAATGTGTCTGTTTCTTGTGCATTCCTAACTCTTTCCTTGACATTCGTCTCGTAGGTTCTCACCGCTGCCAGATGAATTGTTCTCATACTTCTGCTAATGGCTTCGACCACCTTATTTTTATTTCCCTTGATATGTTTGATTTCGAAATCAAACTCACTAAGAAGGGCCATCCACCTAGCTTGTCTGGCATTGAGATTTGGTTGGTCAAACATATATCGTAATCCACAGTGGTCTATCATAAGTAAACATTTCCTTCCCATGAGGTAATGCCTCCACATTTTTAAGGCATGCACTATGACGACCAGTTCTAGATCGTGGGTCACATAGTTGACTTTGTTCTCATTCAATTTTCGGGATTCATAGTAGACTACACTTCCTCCTTACATAACGACTCCTCCGAGCCCTTCCTTGCAGGAATTTGTGCACATGAGGAAGTCAGCTTTGGGATCGACGATCTTCAACACAGGTGCGTGGGTCAATAGATGTTTTAGGAATTGAAATATTTCTTCGCATTCTCGTGTCCACGTGAATGTAGCTCCCTTCTTTTGGAGGGCAGTGATTGGACAACCAATCTTGGAGAATCCTTTTATAAATATCCTATAGTATCCTTCTAAGCCTATAAAGGATCTAATATATAAAATGTCCTTTGGGGTAGGCCATTCCATGATAGACCTGATCTTGTCAGGGTCTATTTCTACTTCTTCTTCATATATGACATGGCCCAAGTATTGTATTTGCTTCTGGAAAAAGTCACACTTATTAAATTTGGCATAGAGTTGATGTTCTCTTACCACTTGAAGCACAAGTCTAAGATGTTCCTCATGTTCCTCTCTATTCTTGGAGTAAATTAATATATCGTCAATAAAAACCAGTACAGATTTGTCTAGGAATTTGTTGAGCACATTGTTCATCAAGCACATAAAAGTGGCAGGGTCATTGGTTAATCCAAATGGTACTACCAAAAAATCATAGTGACCATATCTCGTCCTGAAGGCAGTTTTGTGGATGTCTTCACCCTTGATTTGGACTTGATGGTATCCATATCTCAAGTCAATCTTTGAGAAGATGGAAGCACCTCCCAATTGATCGAACAGGTCATCGATCCTGGGTAAGGGGTACTTGTTCTTTATGGTTACCTTATTGAGTTGTCTATAATCTATGCACAGTCGGAGGGTACCATCTTTCTTCTTTACAAACAGAACTGGTGCTCCCCATGGAGACACGCTAGGTTGGATATAGCCTTTGTCCATCATTTCTTTTAGTAGTAATTTAAGTTGAACTAGCTCGGGTGTGCTCATCCTGTAGGGTGTCCTAGACACTGGCACCGCTCTCGGTGCAAGTTATATCGAGAAGTCAATGTCCCTTCTCGGAGGTAGACCTGGTACCTCTTTCGGAAATACATCTCTATATTCTCTTAGTGTGGGGTGGTCTTCGAGGCTTGGTTTGTCATCTTCAACTGATTCCAACACCTGTATCACATAAAGTGGACATCCCTTTCTACAATACTTTCTCATTTGAAGGGCTAATATTCGTCTCACCGAGACAGGTTTTTGGATTCCTCGAAGGGTTATCCTTCTTCCTTCTTTACTTACACATTCTAAGGGTTGCTTGAGTGGGGAATTCACCCATAGTGAATTGGCAAGATGGTATGACCTCCACTACCTTTCTTTTGGTGCCAGTGGCTAATTGTACCAACCATGGCTTGGCGTGTTTATGTGGATATAATTTACACTTATCAACAACCTTAGGAGATATATAATTGAAATTTGAACTAGGGTCAATTAGAATAGACACTAGATGGTTGGTGATCATACCTTCCATCTCCACCACTGAAGCTTGGTGGTTAGCTTGTTTATTATCCAAGGCTGCATAGATTTGCGACATACTCCTGGCTACATCATTGATGGTGGTAGCGTCTTGAACGTTGTAAATTCTCTGACTGTTCTGATGTCGGTGCAGACAATCCCTCAGTAGATGTTCCTCTCCACAACCCCAACATTTCAAGGGTTCTCTCTTTGGGTTATCAATCTTTCCTGGGGTAGATCCAGAAAGTTTATTTCCTCTCTAGGAGGGGAAATTCTGCTGGTGTACACTTCGGGTTGGGAAGCTCATCCTTGAGTCCTTTTAATAGTTTTTAAATATTGGGGATTTAAACCCGTTTTTCTGGAATCCCAAACTATTCGTCTGCTTCCAGCGTTCGCGAGGTTCTGTTCGATGCCCCAACTGTTCATAACAATATCTTTCCTTTCAGATAGTGTCTTCTAGGGTCTTTGGCTCATCAAACTCAATCCTGTTCTGATAGTCCTTAGGTAGTCCACTGATGAATCATTGCACCTTTTCCTTTTCTTCTTTTATATAGGGTACGTACCTCAGCAATTCGAGGAATCTTCTGACATATTCCTCTATGGTGTGTTGCCTCAACTTGAGTTCATAGAATTTTTTAGTCTTTTCATCGAAATATTTTTCCAACAGATACTTCTTCCTTAAGTATTTCTCAAACTGTTCCGAAGATAGGTCTTCTTCGTAAATCCCTTTTACATTCTTAAGGTCTTCCCACCAAATGGAGGCTTTTCCATTCAAGTTGAAGGTGGCTACTCTGGTCTTCAAGTTTTCTGAGAAGTCATGGACTCTAAAATACTTCTTTACTCCAAGAAGCCAAGCCTCGGCTTCCTCTCCCTTCTTTATTTCACTGTCGAAAGAGGGTGGTTTGGCCTTCTTGAACTCTTCGAGATTATGCCTTTTGGAATGCTTTCTCTTCTTCCGTTTTCTTCGGGAATAAGAACTAGTTCTGCTACTAGAAGATCCCTCTGAGTCCCCATTTTCCTTTCCATAGGACTCGTCCGACTCTTGTCCCTTATATCTAGGGTGGACCTTTCTCGAGGTGCTCTTCCCAGTGTGGCCACTTAAAAGACCACATTTTTGTATCTCATGTGGACTTCAACTTTTCTTTGTCTGTCGTTGGTCCATGTGACTGGTGTCAGGTCCATGCTGCAATTGTCTTTGTATGTTGGATGGTACTTCAGATGGAGTTTTTGCGCAACTCGTCCATGAGCCCAAGCAGGCCAAGTGTTGTAACCATGCTCTGATACCAATTTTTCACACACCCACTATGACAACCTAGATTTTTTTTGTGTTTTTCTTCGAGGGATAGAATCCCCGAGACTTCTATGGGGCCTAGCGTAGACCCTCCCTTCCCTTATGCTCCTCCAAATGACCACAACCTGGCCTTAGTGCAAGCGCCTTTCGCAACTCGTGAGTTGGGAGTCAAGACTCTCGACTCCCCTTTCTCTAAACACCGATACTCGAGATACGATACGGGTATGGCTCCCTCCTCACTAGCACCTGCTACATGTAATTGTAGGCTAGGCCAAACACTTGCACCACTCACAACTTCTCTAGTTGAGGTGTTGAGCCCTCGTGCTCCTCCTTTGCGAATCCCCGAGACGTGAGAGGTCAACGTTACTTGGACTCTGCCAAAGCGATGCACACACGCCACTTGTCTCCTCCGCCGTACTCTGCTCACGAGCTATGTCATTGCTTCCTATCACACGAGACCTTGGCTCTCGGCATTCGAGGCCTTAGCGATCAAGGTGTAACTTCTTCATATTGAGAAACCTCGAGCCACGATAAGTCAACAATGGGTTGACTCTTTCCCAGGCGACAAGTGTCCACCACCAGTCACTCGTTTCCACCTTCCTTTAGGTGCTTGTTGTTAGGCCACCTGTCAACCACATGGTCCCCACTTACGCATGGGCCACATGTTTGCACGATCCCTTGGCGCTTGACACTTCGCGACTTCTACAGTCGAAAAGAAACTCTCTCAAGTTCCAAACCCCTCATAGGCGATAACCATGAAAGTTCTGATCCCATGGTTCTCTTGTGGCCTGGATCCAACAACCATGATCACGTCGCGATCTCGTGAATCATGAGTTTGTGCACTCCTACCCTTGACCACCTCAAGTCGCGAGTCAATGAAATGATGCTCTCCTGCCGGTGCAAAGGCTAAGATCGACGATCAATAGAGATCTGTCAGATCCTTGGATCTACGGTCCTGGATCCCATCACTACTTGCGAAGGCTGAAAGGGTTGAGATGTTAACGTATGCGCTCATTCTCTAGATCCATCGGTCCTGACAAATCTGGGGTATTTCTGAAAGGCTTCTGACTGTTCGTCTACCAAATGATAGGGTATTCTCTCTTTCTATAATTGGACTCACTATCCATTCTGAGCTTGAATCACAAAATTCAACCTCTCGGGGCTTCAAACTCCCACGACTCTGAGACCTTAGAGAGCTACACTTCCTTGCATAAGGTTTCCAGGCCCAGATCGCATGAACCTTCAGACTATTCTTGGGCAATCGTCCCTAATCTTAGTCGAGTCTCTGGGTAAAGGTTCAACATGGTTACAAGGTTTATGAGGTAATCCCCGGGGAAGAGTACTCTCGAGGAGCCTTCCCAAAACATTACGAGAGTCAAGAAAACAAGACGATTCTCAGTGGAGCGAACTCATGCCCCAAACTTAATCCTTTGTATAGAAACTGGCTATGGCATGTCAGTATACACATGCATCCATTATTTCCAGTCTAAAACACCAGGCAATCATTCTACACATAAATTATTATGGGCATATAAGCATAAGCATGTATTCATGATATTCAATTCGAAATACAAGGTATAAAACACTTATCAGATCTACCAGGCGTGATGCAACTACTGAGAGGGGTGCTCGTTTCCACCCAACCATAGGCTTAGTGACTCTAAACGGATTTACCACTAGCCACCCCCAAGCTAGACCATGATGCTTTGAGGTTCAATCTCCTACTTCCAACTCAACGAAAGTCAAGGACGAAGGTTACTCTCCTTCTCCTGATACAGGGAGAATAATCCAGGATGAAGGTTACTCTCCTTCTCCTGATATTTAGAACTCCCTGCATTTCCAGGGTTTTCTTTAGTTCTCTTCCGCGATCCCCATCGCGCGTGCTCCTCTTCACCCCTTTACCACATTTCCTCTCTTGCCAATTTGTCGACAAGGTTGCGTGTGGCGCTAATTCCACCGTCCATGGTCAGGTCTGAGGGTTGTTACGGATGGGCGGTTCACCCCCATCCTCTCATTAACTCTTGAGGAGCCTCCCCACCTACCAATCTGATAGGAAATCCATTCGAGGGTCAGAGAGCTACTTTGGTTTTTGAGAAAGTGTAAACCAGTACGATATTGGTTCTGTTAGCGCTCTGTAATTTGCCTAAGGCTGTTGAGGCAATCACAGAGGTAACCTCGAACCGCTTCGAGTCTTGGATCTAGCCCTCCAAGACTCAGAGAGGGATCTCTCTTTTAGATTTAACTTGGTTTGTAAGGGATGGATTTTAGGCTAGCTATGAAAGTAATGAAAATGTGGAGTTTTTGATTTTTAAATGGTTAGTTTGGGACAACAAGGAGGGCCATTGGGCAAAGGGGGTCTGCGCTTCAAAATGTGATTCACATCTCAGATCTAGACAAAGCTTTTACACAGGGAAAGGTAGTAGAAATATTGGATCGATTTAAGTTTTTATGGCGTCGATTTGAGGAAGAAATAGGGGAGGAAAAAGTCAGGCAAAGGAGCAGCTAAGAATTCCTAAACTAGCTTTTTAGAGGATAAACATAAAGATTATCACAAGATCAGAAACAAAGTATTTGTTGATAAATTCTGCCTCTATTACACTTCCTTCTGATAATAAGAACTGAAAACAAATTGAAAGATAATAGGAAAAACTCAACAAAGATAAGAAACACCACCAGCATCTCCACACAGGAATCCTGTGAAAAACATGTCCTTTACTGATCAGTCTTTAAATGATTACAGAGAAAAGTTTCTATCCAAGCACAGCCCACAGTCCAGCACAATAAAAACACCCTCTTCAGATCCAGCCAAAAAGAAAGACATTCTACTTGCTGAAAACACACTCACACAGGTCGAAACCTCCTCACACCCAGTCCCAGTCGAACCCTCTCTCTGCCTTTTACATCTGCATAAATAATAAAAACTTCCCCCATTTGAGCTCATAACTCTGCACTCTAAAAATAGATAACAGTTACAAAAATAGACACCTGTAGGCTGTCTCCTATAACAAACAAAACAACAAATTCCAGAAAAATCGATTTGATAATTGCTGCTTGAACATCTGGAGTTGGTTAGGATTGTTAAGTTTTTTGCTGGCGAATCCACTCTCTGCCATGTGTTCCCTGATCTGCCAGCTGCATTTGAAATGATGCTTCAAACAATGATGCTCTGCCACCTCTTCCACTGTTGCCTCGGATTCTGGAGATGATAATATTCTTCTTGGCTTTCCTCCTGTAATTGCTCAACTGAAATTTGAACGCCCAAAATAGTATGCAGTCAATGCCTTGGCAAGCTTCGATCACAATTTTTTGCACCAGAACTCGCTTTGAATCTTGCACGCAAGCACTCATCTTATGCTTGGTCAGTGTCGAGCGCTTTCCACCACCTTCTCCATGCATCATGAGAGAACACATATGCCTGAAAAAGATTAATATTATTCAGAACACTGATTCCCTATTATATAGGGTTCTAACATAGGCTCCACCTGGGGAAGATAGCTCCGAAGGAGGTGTCTAGAATCGTTGAACTCTGAACTTCGCCGACCAACTGATCATTGGGCTACCCCCAAACTATGAACTGGAAATAAAACCATGAAGAGACAAAAAGAAAAGATGCTCATTCTGTTGATCTTATTGGCACATTCCTACCTACCCTACTTTGCTAACAGTTACTGCTTCAATCAGGTAATGAAAAAGTGCCAATGAAGCCAACCCAGCAGTTGATCCCAGGATTGGGCTTCCTCATCATGTTTGATGAAAATCAAAACTGAAATATGTAATGGCAACTGGTGATGGCTCAGGTCCTTGTAGAAAAAACATGATTGAACAGTTATACTAAAAAAGAGCTCCATATAATTTGCAACTGGGTCAATAAATATATGATCTATTTGTTGATTCTTCGGGTATTCGTTTAGCATCTTATCATGGATAAGTTTCCCATTCGTGTCCTCAATATCAGACCATGACAACAACTGTTCAATTTCTGACTTATGCTCGCAAACAAAATACTCATCAATCAAAAAATCGAAAGATGATACAATCTCCTTTGGTTTTGGAGACGTAAGATTATCATAAAATTGTTTTGGATGTTGGAAACTGTAAGACTGAATTTGAGTATTCGAAAGCTCAATATCCTTTTCAAGTCTTTCAACAAACAGCTCGAGAACACAAATTTTAAATTCATGAGGAAAATTTTTCGATTTCCAACAATGAAACACGATTGTTAACAAAACTTCTTCAATTGGAAAATCTGCTAACTCATCCCTTAAATATTTGATAGCTTCACAATATATAGGATTTTCCACATACCTTGTCATCTTGAAGCATCATCAAGGCTTTGAAATCTGGATTCTTCAGCAGTGAAGTCGCTTGTGAACTTTGAAGCTTGGGATCTTGAACAATGGAGTCGCCAGGTGAATGGTACAGCCTTCATGTGTTTGGCTTCTGTTCACCATCAGAAGTCAAATCTGAACTTGAAGTGCACTTCTGGAGAAGGTTCCCCAGTGGAGTCGCCATAAATGTTAGCGCTCTGTAATTTTCCTAAGGCTGCTAAGGCAATCACAGAGGTAACCTCGAACCTCTTTGAGTCTTGGATCTAGCCCTCCAAGACTTAGAGAGGGATCTCTCTTTTAGATTTAACTTGGTTTGTAAGGGATGGATTTTAGGCTAGCTATGAAAGTAATGAAAATATGGAGTTTTTGATTTTTAAATGGTTAGTTTGGGACAGCAAGGAGGGCCATTGGGCAAATGGGGTCTGCGCTTCAAAATGTGATTCACATCTCAGATATGGACAAATCTTTTACACAGGGAAAGGTAGCATAAATATTGGATCGATTTAAGTTTTTATGGCATCGATTTGAGGAAGAAATAGGGGAGGAAAAAGCCAGGCAAAGGAGCAGCTAAGAATTCCTAAACTAGCTTTTTAAAGGATAAACATAAAGATTATCACAAGCTCAGAAATAGAGTATCTTTTGATAAATTCTGCCTCTATTACATTTCCTTCTGATAATAAGAAATGAAAAAAAATTGAAAGATAACAGTAAAAACTCAACAAAGATAAGAAACACCACCAGCATCTCCACACAGGAATCTTGTGAAAAACATGTCCTTTACTGATCAGTCTTTAAATGATTACAGAGAAAAGTTTCTAGCCAAGCATAGTCCACAATCCAACACAATAAAAACACCCTCTTCAGATCCAGCCAAAAAGAAAGACATTCTACTTGCTGAAAACACACTCACACAGGTCGAAACCTCCTCACACCCAGTCCCAGTCGAACCCTCCCTCTTCCTTTTACATATGCATAAATAATAAAAACTTCCCCCATTCGAACTCATAACTCTGCACTCTAAAAATAGATAACAGTTACAAAAATAGACACATGTAGGCTGTCTCCTATAACAAACAAAACAACAAATTCTAGAAAAATCGATTTGATAATTGCTGCTTGAACATCTGGAGTTGGTTAGGATTGTTAAGTTTTTTGCTGGCGAATCCTCTCTCTGCCATGTGTTCCCTGATCTGCCAGCTGCATTTGAAATGATGCTTCAAACAATGATGCTCTTCCACCTCTTCCACTGTTGCCTCAGATTCTAGAGATGATAATCTTCTTGTTGGCTTTCCTCCTGTAATTGCTCAACTGAAATTTGAATGCCCAAAATAGTATGCAGTCAATGCCTTGGCAAGCTCCGATCACAATTTTTTGCACCGAAACTCGCTTTGAAGCTTGCACGCAAGAACTCATCTTATGCTTGGTCAGTGTCAGGCGCTTTCTGCCGCCTTCGCCATGCGTCATGAGCGAACACATATGCCTGAAAAAGATAAATATTATTCAGAACACTGATTCCCTATTATATAGGGTTCTAACAGGTTCGGTGGAAGTTAATGCAACCATTCCAGGTCCCCTCCACCACCTCTCATTAGCCATCGTGGTCTCTTTTAGCACATCCCTCTCCCAGCAGTCATGCAACACATATTCATAACATAATTTACATTCATCGACCTTTTATGCAAAGGTCCGTCAAATCAAACATTCACATCTTTGAGTTTTCCATGGTTCTTGGCCAATATAGTTATTTTTACATACTGGGGGAAATAGTGTGTTACATTTCTACACAAATCAAAAGATACGACCTCAACAAGAATGTGTCTTCGGCACACATCAAGAATGGTTCTCAAGGTCATGATTGGGGTTCATTAGCATCTAAGTGGGATACATGTGTCATGAATAGGTTTTGTGTAATGAAAATGAGTTTCAAGGC
>ML777102.1:1294986-1308303 GCA_009831015.1 Picea engelmannii | reverse complement strand
AAGATACGACCTCAACAAGAATGTGTCTTCGGCACACATCAAGAATGGTTCTCAAGGTCATGATTGGGGTTCATTAGCATCTAAGTGGGATACATGTGTCATGAATAGGTTTTGTGTAATGAAAATGAGTTTCAAGGCTTAAACATGGTTTGAGGGAAACAAGGCGTTTAAATCCTAAATGAAACTTATTGATCTCAAGCACCATCATCATTAGGAGAGGGAAACATTGGGTTTATGTTTTAAATGTAGCTTGCAGAAATAGAGACAAATGTGATTGGAAATTGGATATATGACTAATAGAATGGTTGTTTCAAATATGAGACTTCTATAGTCCACCAACATTAGAATTAGTATTTGATTAATGTATTATTGGATTTATTAGGAAATCATGATTGAGGTTGTTGCCACTAGTCAATAATAAGCTGAAGCAAGTTATGATGGTTTATCCTCTTCATTTCTTGTCTTATATAATGTTGAATAAGGTAATGGATGTATCCTTGTCTTTCCCATTGGTATTTTGTCTAATGAATGTGTGCTAGGAAAGTAGTTCTACCTCCTCCTTTTCCCATATTTTCTATTTTTGAGTTATTTTCCTAGCCTCACTAGATTTTGGTGCCCATGGTTCAGAACATCATTCCTATGGATGAATCCTATAAAACCCATTGTTTTTTGTCTAGAGTTTTGAATTTCCTCCAAATTAAAATTCAACATCTTATTCCTATTCAAAATCCATACCATAGATTGACTCCATGCACCCTTTTTCTCTATTACAAATCCAATCTAAGCTTCATTTGTTAAATATGTTGTCCTTGGGTGACAAACAAGGATTCTTTCTTTAGGAATTATTGAGGACAACCCTCTTTTGACTTGAGAAATGGCTCGAAGGCTTAGAGTGGTGCAGGAAGGTGCATCCTACACACTATGCCCTAACATTTGGCCCCTCTGTGAAATACAAAGGACAACCTGGGGGATAATTTAGGAACTAGCACTATTTTTAGGACTGAAATTCTCCGCGAGATGTAATGAAAAATCAATTTGTGAGTTCATTGTTTGTTTGTTTTTTGGGGTTTTAATCTAGTAAATAACAATGCCCAACATTTTGCATTATTGAAGATTTGTATCTCGTTTGGAAGTTACTAACAACTCCACTAGGGAATAAAGCCATGTTTTCATTTCTATTATTATTTGCAACTTGTGGTTAGCTAGTAGTGTCTCTTGAGGCAAAAGTATCTCACCTGAAAACTCCACATCCAACTCATAGTGTTGGACTGAGGTCAAATCGATGCATATCTCTTCAATGACTAGCTATACATTGACATCGTATATTCAGGTTGGGTTTCTAATCTTATCTTGCATATTTTGTTAAATCTCATCCTCAAAGTCTTAAGTACCTCTTTGATTAAAAAATATTTGGAAATACCCTTCTTATAGCTACATTTTTACTCATATCTATACTCTTTCAATATTTCTTAAGATAAGATGGTATTTATCCATTTGATAGCCATAAACCCTTATGCTCAAAGACCCCTAATGTTGAAAACCATGATTCATCCTTTTCATTAGTTGTTATCATGGCCAACAATCATCCTAGCTATGTCAATCCTTCGTTGGATGTAAGATATCAACCCCTAATCTTTCCTACAACCCTTCAACCTTGGTTAAATGGATATATGAAAACCATTTTATATTTCAAACTCACTCTAGAGGTTGTAATGAACATATCAAAGAATTTAAGGATATCACTAATAAACTTCTTTTTGAGCATCAAGATGTTCCATATGTTGCTTTGCACATTCCTTGCAAGGTGATGCTATATCTTGGTTTAGGTACTTGACAACCAACTCCATATCCACTTGGGATAAATTGCATTCTCATTTCCTAGATATATGGGGGAAGAGAAATGATCATTTCAATATTTTTATAGAATTTAAATCTCTAAAGAAGGATGGCCTGGAAGGTGCAACAACATTCAATAATAGGTTTCTTAAGTCTTATCATGGAATCCCTAAGAACCTTAGGCCTTCAGAAGTTGTATCCATGTTGACTTATGTTGATGCCCAAAGTTCTTATGTTATACATTAGAGAAATTAATTCATCAAATATATATTCCCTCCTCGATGTTTCATTAAAACTGGAAGGTAAGTATGTTGGATTTTGAACTATTGGCCTCCTCTTGTCCCCATTCCCTCAAGGAAAGTGAATGTAAGAAAGAATCTAAGGATCCATCATCTACTCCAAACCTAGTAGATTCTTGCTTACACGAGAGCCCTCTATCCTTGTCAAAATATAAAGAAGGTGGGAGGACATCATTTGGGGTTCCATTAAAATTACAAAATGAACTATCAAAGGAATTCATGGAGTCCATTACATATATAGAAGAAAAATTTTAGCATAACGGGACATCAAATTTTGATAAAGTGGGGGTGTTCATAAAATTTCAAGGACACATTCAGGGTGAAAACTTTATGGGCCAACACATCATCTTGAGAAAGAAATTGTTGAGACGAATGTAAATTTGTCACCTTTCTCCATTTGCAAAAATAGTTGGCAACCAAAGGATACAAGAAAAGGAAAGGGTGATTTGTAGCTCATTGGTCATGAGACTCGTGACATGTTTAATGAACCTCTTTCTAACCTAAATGATATCTGTATTAATGAATGATAATCATATCCTAGTGTTGATATAGAGGCTACTAACTAATAAGGAAATGTTTCCCAACAACGAAATTCTGGACACAATGAAGAGAGTGATAAGTGCTACACGTCTGATGATAAATTATATTAGTTTCTCTCAATTACAACGAGGGAAAATTTCTCATAAATTTTCATCCTAATCAAAAGGAGGAAGGGACATTAATCTTCAATAATAAGACTTCCAAGGAAACCATAATAATGAAAAATAGAAAGGAAATTATGACAACAAAGAAGGGTACTAACCTAAATATGAAGATGGAGACGAGGTACAAATTTCACAAACATTACAACATTTGAGTTTGAAATTTTATAGTAACCTGGATGAAAATGAGAAGAACATAATTGATATTTCCTCTAACAAGATAATGGAAAGTGAGGATTTGGCCTTCATTGATGAATTTTATGTGCCCTATGTACTTATTTTTGAACCCAAATGTATGAATAAGTGATTATTTATGAAGACCCAATTACGACATGGATGGAGGAGAATTCTCATAAAGTAGAGAAACAAATAAGATATTAGAGATATGTAACATCCCACTCTTGCACACACTGAGCGAACTTATTCTTTGAGGACACTTGCTCACAAGTGATTCCAGATTATTATACTATTAAGCATTTGATTTTGATTATGAGGCATTATGGGTAGATGACATGTTGTTTTGCTGCATTTACATAGACATGTGCTATTGACTCAATTTTACTGAGTGTGCAGGATTTTGGACCTTGAATATGCAGAGGCATCGAGGGAACCCCTTACACTCTGGATTGAGTCGGGGAGTGAACTATTGGGGTTTGATTGTTTTATATGTGATATTAGTATATCTGATTAGATGATATGATTATGGATATATTTCTGACATGATTCGTTGATGATGCAGGCTGACGATAGTTGCAAACCAGACTCACATGTGGAGTAGAGGGGTCACACATGACTACCATAGATGTTGAGGTAGAGGTGTGGCCAACAACCCTGCCACAACATACTAGCACTCCTGTTGTGGCTTGAATTGTAGGTTAATGATTACCTCATTCGAGAGGACCCAGGATGTCATGAGGGAAGACTGGGACAATCACTCATGATGATTCTAAGGGGTGCACAATTAGGAAGGACATCTAAAATCTATATAATGGAGGGAGGATAAGGATGATGGATCTTTTCTGTTTGCATAACGTTACACTGCAAAAAATTATACTTGACTGACTTAGCTTGTGGGAGTTGGGATACCCAACTCAGTGAGGAGTGGTAGCTTGGCCTTGCAAGTATGTCCTCCAGGGGTTCATAAGTCATAGGGAACATAACATGTAAATCAAATCCAATAATTTCACTAGCACTCCCGTTGTGGCTTGAACTGTAGGTTAATGATTACCTCGTTTGAGAGGACCCAGGATGTCATGAGGGAAGACTGGGACAATCACTCATGATGATTCTAAGGGGTGCACAATTAGGAAGGACATATAAAATCTATATAATGGAGGGAGGAGAAGGATGATGGATCTCTTCTGTTTGCATAACATTACACTGCAAAAAATTATACTTGACTGACTTAGCTTGTGGGAGTTGGGATACCCAACTCAGTGAGGAGTGGTATCTTGGCCTTGCAAGTATGTCCTCCAGGGGTTCATAAGTCATAGGGAACATAACATGTAAATCAAATCCAATAATTAAATCACCCAAACATGTGCATCAAACCCCCCTTTACCCAAAAAAATGCTCAAAGATGTTATGCAATATAACAGGTTAGGTTTGGAGAAGGTCTCAAGGTACCCTATTGGGCTAATCCTCCTTATGTTTGGGGTGTTTCCCAGGTGAGATCCAATCCAGGTCATGTAAGTGTATAAGGTGGCGTAGGGTAAGTGTTTGGGCATGGGGTTCCGTGATAATAGGGAAATGTAAGTCTTACCTATGGGTGCCTTTGTCGAGGGTGAGTTGCACCTTGTAATGGATGACATTGTTTCTAAGCCCATTTACTGCCTTTTACTCTTAACTTTATTATCTTTTTATCTTTTTCTTTTGTGATTCAAGGGAAGAGTTGAGGGACATTGTCCTGGCTTGGTGTCCAGAGGTGATAGCGTTAGCCACAAACATTTCAAGAAGATGAGAAGGTTGGCTCGTGATGAGACCCTCTTTCTGTTGGCTATGCCACCTAGAACCACTACCATGGTTTGATAGGTGGTAGTGTCATACCACTACATGCCCATGGTCATAAGAGGTTGGCTCGTGATGAGATCTCATATCCACCAACTAGTACTTTGAATTTTTATTTATATTTATGGGTTCCCTTTTTTTACTGAGAATTTTTTCACTTCTTTCTCAGGAATCCTTGGGAGAATCATCTCAAAGGTTTCAAAGGATTTTAAATCTTTCCAGCCACTTTTATCCTCTGGGCCTTTAGCCCCTCCTTCCCATAAGTCAAGGTACAACCCTTTCTAGTGTGGCCAATCCCAATGCCTGAAAAAATGTAGGGGAAGATGAGAGGAATAAAGATGGAAAGTTGTAAGTATGGAGGGAACAGATGATGACCTTTCACAGACCCACTTAGTGGCAGCCCATCCTAAAGGGAGATCAACTTACTAGGGCAACATGTCACCCTTCCAGGTATGAACAAGTCAAAGAGAATAATTTCCAAGAAAAAATTATGAAATGAAGGAGAATTCAATGCAACATATTTAAGTTCTTCAAGAATCTGAGTGACACATACCATGATACCCAAACTCATTACCTTATGTAGAAATACTTAATGCTACTTCATGACTGGGCTGGTGGGATGGATACTGTTGCTGCTAAAAAATGGGCTGCACTGAAGAAAAGAGGGTCCCTCTGGGTCCATGCTCAATTCATCCAACTCTCAACACTCCATGTGTAGGACCTGTGGGCCTCGAGACATGATCTCCTTAGTTATCCCTAAGGTAGGGGATAACATCTAGCTCCAACTCGGGGACATGTGATCACTATAGAATGCATGAGAACCTCAAAATATTTGGTATGACATGTGCCTGCTAAATTTCAACAAAAATGTATTAGTAATCCGTAGGGTGGTGATATCACCCCTTGTTCATATATGAAATAATAGTAAAATGAGCATCTCTAATCTAGCATAAAATCATGAGCATGCATATATACATATTGAACAAAATAATATGAAAATAAAACTACAACTATGATATCATGATATGCATATGGTGAATACAATGGATGGAAATGCCTACCTAATCTAACTTACATGTACTTACCTGTGAAGTCAAGTATTTTCCCTATGATGGGGTTTGAGGAGGCATGCACTAACTGGTAATGTATGTTTCCTAATTTTGATCATGGACAAGTAGTAAGAATCATTGACTGACTTCATTCTAATCTTGAAGGGTCCAAACCAAAAATTTGCGCATCCCTTAATATTGTTAGGCTCCCCCATATTTGTATCCCACTCTAAAACCAAATATCCTTACTTGTATTCCCCTCCTTCAGAATCAACTGCTTCTTGTATTCCGGTGTATTGTGTTGAGGGAGGGGGGTGGGGCTCTATAATCAATACATCTTCTTGGTTTGGCTTAGTCAACAAATGTTCATCAACCCCATTCCATTTGACGAAGCCAAATCCTTTCCCTCTAAACCTTATCAAATCATCAATTTCATCCTCTTTTGTATAATAATATCCATCGTAATATTCAGAGAGTTTAGAGGCATCATCAATATAATCACCCCAACTTGTATCTCTCTCCTTCTCCAGAACAATGGGTTGGGATTATACCAAAGCAATATCCCTTATTTATGTTCTGTGCAAATGTAACGTCTCGTCATTACCTTGTGTAATGCTGTCCTTGTGATTGCTAAGAAGAGTTTGGTCACCCTTTCCCTTGGTCCATGTTCTCTCATTAATATTGTCTTGTTCTACCAAGGGAAGAGCATTCCAACCTTGAAATAAGCAAGGATCTACGGAGTTGTAGTTACTATTTCCATGATTACACATTTCAATGTGTTCCATCCTCTTTGTATTGTTATGCAAAGTGATGCAATCGTAGTCCCTGACAGGGATAGTTGTGTAGGACAAGTCCATTTGTAGACTTCCACCTAAAGTAGCATCCCATTCCCTAGATAATATCATTCCCCAAGTGTCAGTTATATCGACAACAATGATGTCCATTATGATGGGGAAATTAGGGTAGTAGGAAAGGTGGACTTCAAGACCTTCCATCAAGTTGTAGACCTTGATCCCCTTTGACTAAAATCTACAAACGTTGGCATAAGGCCCTGTAACTTCCAACCACAATTGGTTCATAACCTTCAAACGCATCATATTGACAGATGAATCAGAGTCAAGAATGCAATTGTGAAGACATAGGTAATCAATTAGCAAGGAAGTGAGAAAGGGTGTTTGTTCGTTTTGCTCAAAATGACCATTTTGTAATAGTGTGGAAGTTTCTTCGAACAATTGTTGGTCATCTGGGTTCCATTTTGTCAAAGAAGGGATTTCCAACATTCCAAAAATTATTTTGATCTTTTGTAAGATATAGGCCATACTAGTGCTTAGGTTGGTCCCATCATTGCTAAGTTTTGGGAAAGGTTGGGGTAGATCCCTAGCATACACCTGGGGCTCTTCAAGCTTCACCCTTGAGTCCTCACTTTTTTGGCTCAAGCACTCAATCCTAGGCTTCCTCATGTTATAATTTTCTTGGATTTGATTTGGTGTGAAAAAGGTAAATATGGAATCTACATAATTGTATTTCTCATGAGTATCCTTTGGGTGACCACGTTCAAAATGGGATTCTTTGCACGATAAGGACTTAGGATCATCTTCTTGCCTCACAACATTTTGTAGATTCAAAGTGTTTGAACAAATTCGTTCTTTTGGAGCGTGATGTTTTATTTTCTGACAAGTATTTTGAGGAAGTCTCATAGAAGGAGGCTTTTGGGCTTGTGATAGTTCCCTTTCCAACTTAGTGATTTCTTCAAAGGTACCTAGGTCCTTAGATGGTTCATGTTTTTTTGAAAAAATTAAGGCATATTTCATAGTTGAGAGCCCATTCTTCCAAGTACCAGTCCCTTTAGGGGGAATGGCTAACTTAATCTCATCGTTTACCTTCAGTATCTCTGGCAAATCATGTTCTTCTTCCTAAACATCTTCCTCATTGAACCATAGGACATCATCTTGGTCTTAGGGAATGGGATCACAGCATTTGAGGTTTTCTTCAATCTAGTAAGCACCACCTTATGCTTCCTTGAGGTTTGTAGGGAATCGGTTCCTGAGGATGGATTGGAAGTTTCCTTCAAATTAATTTAAGTATTTTCCGAGAATATCACTCTCTGGTAGAAATTCAGAATCAATTCGATCAAGTAAGGTATTAAACCTTTCATTAAATTCCCTAGCAAATTCATCATTTTGTTTGCAAATTTTGAGATATTGGGAATAAAGGGATGTCATATCTTCGATCACACCCCATCTTTGCAGGAAAACTTGTTCTAAATATTCACAGGTTGTGAGGATTTTTCTTGGGAGGTTAGTGCTCCATTTTATAGCATCTCCAGTAAGTGAACCAAAGAAAAGTCTCATGAATGTGTTAGGATGTTCTTTCCCGGACTGATGGAAGTCATAGCTCTCACAAAATTGGTCTAATGTGTGTTACCAGAAGGCCCATCCTATCCGAAAAACTTGGGTATCCATGAATCGACATATTTAGGGAGATCATGTAATCCTCCTTGGATATTGGTCGAGTCTAAAGGGTTGAAGAGTTCTTTGGGATCCCATTTAGAAGGGGCCATGGGGACAATAGGAACTACAAGACAAGAGAGTGTGTAATGATGTAATCTATTGGTCCTCATCAATGGAGTATCCAGACAATATCCTTGATATTATCAAAGGGATGAGGGGATCAACCTTAGTGGAGTCGCTAGGTAATCTTTGTGAAATGAAGGATTTGGATAAAGGCTTACTGAAAAATGTCGTTCAAGGAAAATTGACTCAATGTTCCCTGGAAATGGCGCCAAAAATGTTATCGCACAATATGTACTTTCCCAAATCCCAATGCAAATGAGGCAAGATTGACGTAACAAGTGGGTGACCTATCACTAGAACATTAATAGGAAACCCCTTTCCATTTAGGAGTATGTTAATATTACCCCAATGGAGACATCCCTAGTGACCTAAAGGGTTGATGAACTAAGACAAAGATGCAAGAATACCCCCCTCTCACTGGTCACTCAAGTTCAATGGTTCTTTATGTCTTTGAGAGATGAAGCCAAAGTAAAGATGAAGTGTACCTACCCAGAGAAAGGCAATAAAGAAAAATATGGTAGTTTTCAAGTACCAAATGATGTTAGTGCTTCAATAAGACAATGAAACTTTGAAATATAAGTTGGCTGATATAAAATTGCAGCGATATGGAAGTTTCCAACAACAATAAGTATTTTCTAACAACTACAACAAATATGCCTCAGAATTTCTTGAAAAGACAATGAAAAAGTATCTTTAACTAGGAGAAATGATAATCAATGGTCACAACCATTTTATGTAGTCCAACTAGCATTAAATTTCAATTTCGTAGAAAATTTGCTGCAGTTAGATGGTTGTAGCAATATTTTGTAACAACAACAAATATTAGTGCTCAACATTACAAGAAAATATCATGGAAACTTAGCATTTATCAAGTAGATTGTTTGGAAATTATCACAAACAATTTTTGAGTAAGTTAGATGTGAGTTATGTAGGTGTATGCAGTAAATTAGTATATATTAGTATAGATGTAGTAGTGATTTGCAACAGCAGCAAGTTAACTAGTGAATTAGTCTAGTTTAAATTTAGTAGAAGTTAGCAAAAGCTTCAAGGAAGAGAGTTTGAGTGTTTTTTTGATCAATCATTCACTAAAGCAAGTGGACAAGTGCCTTTTTTGGCTTATGGAGTCAACAACAACAACATCACAACTTGAATAAATTAACAATGATAATAATTGCAAAAGGAAAAGAGGTGGATGCAAGAGGCGTTGGAACTTCAAGGCCTCAAACTTCCAAATCTTGAAGACAAATTCACTAGAGAGTAAGCACGTTTAGGCCCTAGTGAATCTTCCTTCCTTAGACTATTGAAAATATATTATGAAATAAGCAATTAGAATAAAGCCACTAGAGTGCTAGCACTTTAGGGCTCTAGTATTCACTTATAAACAAGGTTTACTTGAGATATTTAAACAAGTAGAAAAACTAGAGAGAGAAAGAAGCAATTTATGTTTCTCTCCTAGGGTTTAAGCAAGAAATTTCATAAAATTTAACAAAGAAACAAGTAAAATTTACCACAAGAATTTATTACTTGAACAAATTGCATATTTTCTACTTACTTCACCAAGAATAATCAAGACAAATTCTAGTTGAAGATATTCCACCATGAAAAATAGCCAAGATACATAATAAAAAACTTCTCCAAGAAGATGTGCACTAGTTATTTCAACGAATATCCCTTAAGGGGGCCACAAATTTCAGTTCACACTTGTTGTGTGATGAGTTATGATGAAAAAATGAGAGTAATTTATCTCTATTTATACAAATCTTTGACCTTTAATTAATTTTAGGTCAAATAAAAGGTTGACATGGCCAATTTACATTAAAATCTAATTTTAACATAAATAAAATTAATTAACATCTAAAAACATCTCCAAGGGTGATGTCATGACGTTCTAGGGTGACGTTGACCCCATAAGGTTGAACGTTGTGCTCAAGATGCAGAATGTTTGGCCCCCAAAAGCCCTAGATGATGCCCACACGTGCCACCCAACTCGCAACTGCTCAAAAATGTAGACCCTAGATCTAGATGACGTCCAGGGTCTTGATGGTGATGTCTCATGATTTCAAAGGCCAGCCTCCATGTGGAGGAGCAAGATCCCCCTGGGTCTAAGTCTGCTAGGGTGATTCCAAGGTGATGTACTTCTTTCTTCCTGGTGCAAATCTTTGATTTTTTCTTGCCCCTGGATGGGGTTACAACATCCATTTGTGGGATTTAATCCCCCATGAAGGTATGAGCTAATCATTCCATGATGTGTACCTGTTCATTTGGAAAGGTCCTGCATTAACAACAAGTACACCCTCCAGGGTTTCATAAGTCCCAGGGATCATAACATGTAAATCATATCCAATAATTAAATCACCCAAACATGTGCATAAAACCCCCCTTTACCTAGACAAATGCTCAAAGATGTTATGCAATTTAACAAGTCAAGTTTGAAGAAGGTCTCATGGTACCCTATTGGGATAATCTTCCTTAAGCTTTGGTTGTTTCCCAGGTGAGAGCCAATCCAGGTCATGCAAGTGTATGAGTTGGAGTGGGGTAAGTGTTTGGGCATGGGGTGCAGTGATAACAAGGAAATGCAAGTCTTACCTGTGGGTGCCTTGTTAGAGGTCGAGTTGCACCTTTTCATAAATGTCATTGTTTTCTAGCCCATGGACTGCCTTTTTACTCTTATATTTATTATCTTTTAATATTTTTCTTTTGTGCTTCAAGGAAAGAGTTGAGGGGTACTATAATGTCTTGGTGACTAGAGGTGACAACGTTATCCATAAAAATTTCATGGAGATGAGAAGGTTGTCTTGTGATGAGACCCCCTTTCTCTTGTATATGCCACCAAGAGCCAATAACCTAGTTTGGTGACCATATAGGTGGTAGTGTCATACCACTACATTCCCATGGTCATAATAGGTCAGCTCGTTGTGAGACCTCCTATCCACCAACTAGTACCTTGAATTTTTATTTATCTTAATGGGTTCCCTTTTCTTACTGAGAATATTTTTACTTCTTTATCGATAATCCCTGGGTGAAGCATCTCAAAGGCTTCAAAGGCTTCTACTGCTTTCCAACTACTTTTACCCTTTGGGCCTTTAGCCCCTTCTTCCCACAAGGCAAGGTACAACCCTTTTTAGTGTGGCCAATCCCAATGCCCGAACAAATTTAGGAGAAGATGAGAGGAATAAAGATGGAAAGTGGTAAGCATGGAAGAAACGGATGATGAACTTTCTCAGACCCACCCAGTGGCAACCCATCCTAAAGGGAGATCAACTTACTAGGGAATCATGTCACCCTTCCAGGTATGAACAAGTCAAAGAGCATAATTTCCAAGCAAATGTTATGAAATGAAGGAGAAATCAATGTAACATTTTCAAGTGCTTCAAGAATTAGAGTGATACATACCATGATACCCAGACTCATTACCTTATGGAGCAAGAATTACTGCTACTTCAGGATGAGGATGGTGGGATGGATATTTTTGTTGTTGATAAATGGGTTGCACAAAAGAAAAGAGGGGCCATGCTCAAGTCATTTGTCTCTTGACACTCGATGTATAGGACCTGTTGGCCTCTAGACATGATCTCCTTATTTATCCCTAGGTTAGGGGTTAACAGTATGCATATCATTGCAATACCATGGTATGCATACCATTGCAATACCAATTGTATGCATACTCGAGAATCCCTAATAAAACTACCACACTAAGACAACTAAAACCCTAAAAATAGCATATAAATGGTATGCATACCAATGGTATTCAATGGTATGCCATACTTGAGAATCCCTAAGACAGCTACCACTAAAACCCTAAGACAAATAAAACCCTAAAAATAACCTATAAATGGTATGCATACCAATGGTATGCATACCATTGCAATACCAATGGCATGCATACCATTGCAATACCATGGTATGCAATGGTATGCATACTTTAGAATCCCTAAGACAACTACCACTAAAACTCTAATACAATTAAAACCCTAAAAATAACCTATAAATAGAGCCCCTCTTATGGATGATACACAATTCATTTCATGTAAAAGTGATGGCTTACTTGAGAATCAAGATAGTGTGAGAGAGAAAACTTGAAATAGCTGCAATCATCAACAAGTCAATATACAGATTGTGTAGGTAATGAAACTGTATCATAGATATCAAATTTTGAAATTCATTAGTATTTTTTTCAAGTTTTACATTTTGAATATCACATCTTTGATTATCTATAATATGTACTATACTAGCATGTAACCACATAAAAGTAGTTTATCTACATCAATCTATTTATTGGAGACACATAATTTATCCATTCACATGTGCTAATTTTCTATTAGGTTAGAGGAAAGAAAACATGTAAGGCATTTCTTTCTAGATAGAATTTTGGTAGCATTACTTTCTGGATATTATTACTTTCTAGATAGATTTTTGGTATCATAGCATTATTGAATAAATGTTATTAATAATTTATGGGTTGAACAAAATTTACAAACACCCACTACACAATCTCAACAAACATTTGCATTAATGAGTCTTTCAATAATCTTTTTAGCATTTATGAAGGGTCACACATAAATCAATTGATTTTATATATGTCATGCATAGATAGAGGTGAATATTTTGTGTTCCCTACAAAATAACATTGAGCTCAAATGTGTGTTCCCATAAGATATTCCTTAATTCATAATGCAGGTATTTATAATCGCTAAATAGAAACAACTCAAGGGATTAATACACATAAAATTCATACAGTTTGGCATTCAAACACTTTGAAATTCATATGTTCATAAACATCAAATGTACAAACAATGAGATTCATAAAAAGTGTGCCATGAAATATGTGTATGTGTGTGTTTATATATATATA
>ML777102.1:1275986-1294816 GCA_009831015.1 Picea engelmannii | reverse complement strand
AATCAACATTGTGTAAATTGTAGATTTTTTACAAAATGCCAACTCCTACCCAGTATAAAAGTGCCCTAACATAAAAAAAAAACATCTATATCACAGCCTACATACGATATGGCAGTAGTTGGTCAATCATTGACCATTTCCACCCTCCCCACCCTCGGGAGAATCCTAGAAATCTATATTTTTTCTCTTGCTTGAGGATGCACCTTGAGAGGTTCTAGGCCTAGGAGTGCTTCGATGCTCTGGAGACTGCAAAAACAATAAACAATTTTATAAGTTTGTTTCATCAATGAATTAATAGACATACAAATTGATGCTTTGTAATTTAACCTAAGACAACTCATAGCATATGAAACTGTCAATCGTCAGGGTGTTACCCTCCTGTACGACTCCAATCTCTCTGCAATGTCATCCTACATCAGTTACAAGGATCAAGTCAAGAAAATTAAACAAATATGAATAAAAAAAATTCACGAAACATGAAAAATTATCATAAATGCATTATCTCACTGTGAATATCTCAAGAATCAATGGAGATTCACTGGTAGGTGGAGCACTCGGTTGTACAACCTACTCTGAGACAACCTCTATTGTGGTAGTCTCTGTCGATGGGGTCGAAAGTGGTGGTGGGGGTGGGTGGTAGACAGGTAGGTTGTGATGGACCCTCACAGGTTGTATAAGTGATTCTAACACCCTAAGCCTAGAGAAGGGCAACCCATAAGCAACACCTAGGTGCCCAGTGGGTGCAATACTACTATACCTAGAAAATATATCATCGACCTGCATACATATGAAAAAAATTGAACTATTAGTACCAAATACTAAAATTCAAAAACATAAACACAAACATTTTGAGAATTATACGATATTTTACTCTACACGTGATACCTGTGATGCAGGTGACTTGTCCATCCTAGATGGACACTCCCTGGCATCGCTTGGTGCCAAATCCTGTAGAAACAAGAGAACATATAAAAAATTTGAGGATGTCATAAAATAAAGAAATGGATATGTTGAACCTATCAAATGTGATACATACCTCTATGTATGGTGCACCCAATGAGCATGCTTCCTCTACTGTTGCATCAGTGGTGGGGCTAGGCCTGATGCATCCATAGGCGTACAGGGTATGCTTTTGTGATGAAACAACTACAAAACAACATACAATCAAATATCTATATAAATACACAAAATAAAAAATAAATATATAACGATGAAGAACAAAAAAAAGGGTTAAGATACTAACCTCCTCCATGAATCTATGTTGTCTAGTGGGATCTATAGGCCCATAGCTTGTCTTCTCGTAGCTAGAGCATCTATGAGATTCATGTGGAAGACTATTATGTCCATGTTCCCTCTCCTCATTGTACGCTTCTACGCATGCAGGCGCTCCAAAACCCCTATCAATGTCACTGGCATGCACCTCCGATTGAGATAGTGCAACAAAGCTATTGTTTTGCACTAGGCTACGAGTCAATGAGGATATGACTATTTGTGCCTATTGCAAGTTCTCTACAATAAGAGGATGTTGAGTAGGAGGGTCAGGTCTTCACCTAGGGGCACACAGACCTAACTTGGGTTTGTTCTAGGCCTTCTCTCGGTCTTATGCATACCCTCGACCCACCCCCTGAAAATCACTAATGTCAAATTAGTTGACATGTTTACCCATAATAAACTCATCCCATAATTTCCTCAAAAAATATAAGGGCATCTCCTTGTTATTGCAGGAAGGTTTATAAAAAACCATGTACCGCCTATCCATCCAGTTTTGACTAATCTGGGGATGGAAGCACTAGTCAATGGATATGTGTTTCTTGGTCAATGGTAGTTCTTGTCCATTTACAGGATCCCTAAAAATAGACAATATTTGTTGTTTTGAATTGTCCAGTTCTTTGATTTGGTTTCTGTCCAAACTAGTGCTATAATACTCGTACATTCTTTCCCTATTGTCAGAAATAGATGTCAATTTCCCTTGGGCACTTGCAATGGACTGGACAATGATTTCCAAAGAAGTGGCCAAGGATACTCTACTAGGTTCTCTAGTCTCCCTTAATTGTTCCTCAAGGTTTCTTAATATCACTAACCCCTAATCAATTTCATTGTTCACATTATGTGGTGGTGGTGGTGGGTTGGGGTTTTGATCTTCTTGGTTTTCTTGTGTGGGGTTTTAATTTTCTTGGGATTCCATTGTATTGTATATGCTACAATTTAACATTCATGGCATGTAAATTAGTTTCCTTTTTTATTTAAAATACTAAATTACAAATCTTTCTATTTAGATTATTGGGAGAAATATATTAAATTAGATTGACTAAATTGGATTAAAGTTAAGATAAATGTAACATACCTGGACACATGTTGACGATGGTGGTGGAAATATCCTCTCTTTCTTCCTCCTCTCTTCACACTATTTTCCCAATGAGAAACGCGAGTGCGATTTTGTGCACAATATGCACAAAATTGCTCTCGGGCAGTTTTAAAAAAAAAACTAGTAAGAACACACACGTGTTCCTAAGTGTGTGTGTGCATTCTTAATATTACACATGCGCTCCTACTGATTAACCTATGTGGAAATCCACGTGGAGGTTTGTCCATATCTAAACCTATAGTTGCAGGAATGCGTGTGTGTTCCTAGGAATGCGCATGTGTTCTTAATCATGCCATTGCCACTGTTTCGACCACCAAGTTCTTGCACTCACCCATGTACATAGGTCGACATGTGTCGATTTACAATTCATAGGATAGACCTTATACGAACCACATCGGTTTCGTACCCATGGACAAGTGTCTTAACACTTACCATTAGATCTCGAGTGAAAAGATCATGACCATTCATCGTAGGGTGCTATTTGGAGTGGGTTATGAAGATACACTTTGATGGAGGAACTTTGAGATGAAATATGGTTCGTTGATATGCCAAGATCACTGGGATACATCGGACAATCTAGATCATTTCTTTTCGCTAATATCTCAAGAGGATGACATGGAGGGTGCCACGTGTCAAGCATAGAAGGTGCCACATGACATTGTGATTTGGAAACTATAGGTGGACGTCTATGATAAATATGAGTGCCATGTGTTAAATAGCTATGGTGCTACATGTCATGCAGAGATGGCATCACGTTCCAAGAGGATTTGGACACGTGTAGGTGAAAAATCTGAGGGAATATCTGAGTCGTTGATCGAAGAGGTTTGCGGTGAAATGACAGTCATTGATCTGTCAAAGGATCTACAAGCTACTCCAACAGGAGGGACTCTGAGACATGATCATAGTCGTAGGTCAGTGAATAGGATTGGATGTGATATTTTTCATCGATCTTTGTGGGTCCCACTTGGTCAAGGAGAAAGGGGATTAAAAGCAACAGGTTTTAACCATCTTGCAGGTAAATACCTTGAAGCATCCATATATGTTGATTAAATGACCCCGAGAGCTATCATATTTGTCAAGGCACGTATGGTCGGAGTATACAGTCGGAGTGAGATATAGTTCCATGGAAAGGGGAATCTGAAGAGAGGGGCCTGAAAGAATCAGCGTTGTCGATTTAGAGAATGGGTTGATGGTTCCATAGGGTGAGGATCGAAGGGCCAAGTGGCAGATGCCACATAAGTGTTGTGTCAAATGACACAATTCAAAGGAAGCCACCTGGATGTGACATGGAAATGAAGTGATGCATGATTAAAGAAGACCCAAGAAACTTTTGAGGGCCATAACTTTTTCTCTAGAGCTCAGTTTTGAGCATGACAACAGTCATTGTAAAGATATTGATGAGGAAAGGATGATGGTTCCCTCGAGAAGAGGTTTTGAGATGATTGAGAAAAAATGAAATTTCGAAACCCCATCCCTTAAAAGGGTACTTAGGGGTTTGGGTGCGTTACATTTAGAATAATAAAACTAATCACATGCGTTGTTTCATTGAATTTAGAAAAACAATTGACATAGTTCTGAAGACTAACCTTTGGAATAGGTTAGAAGAGATAAAAGTGCCTTTCAAGTTGAGATAATTGTTCTAGTAGGGTTGTATGAGAATTTTATTGCCAAATTTAGGAACAACGAGGCCTTGTCAAATTAAATTGATTGTAATATAGGAGTTTAGAAAGGTTTTCCCCCATTCCCTACCTTATTTGGCATATACATTAACAAGTTAAAGGATTGTTTGGAGGAAGCATGTTCTATTAGCCCGAATCACACTAGTATAGTCTTCATCTTTCTTATTTACATCGATGATAGTGTTATTTTGGTGAGGATTCCTTTTGATCTTGACAAGCAACTAAAAATCCTCAAGTATTTATGTTCTAGTATGGGTATGATTGTTAACATTGACAAATTGAAAGTTCTGATAATTAAATCCAAAAAATAACTTGCACTAATTTTTTGTATGAAAACAACTTGGAAGAAGTGACTTCATATAAATATCTTGGAATAGATCTCCATCACAAGATTAATTGGAACTATAGCATTTAGAAAATGATAAATGGAGGGTGGAAAGATTATTATGGTCTTAAAAATAATTGAAAATCAATGGAACTTCGGCTATGGTATAAGAAGAAACTCCTCTATGAGAATCTTGTCACTCGTGTTATCCTAAATATGGTTGTGAATTTTGAGGCCATAGTATCTCTAGAGAATCATGGAGAAAGGTAGAGAAAACACAAAAGTATTTTATAAATTCTAATCTCAAAATTAAAGGAAATACACCATATCCTATCGTGTCCTCCTCATAGAAGCGACTCTTTCCCCCATTGAGAACATGACTATGACTAGGTACCTAATGTACGAGAGTAAGATAGACGACATTCAAGGCAAGATGCATCCTAAGATTTCTTCAAACTCCAAACAAAACCACGTGTTCCTCAAAGAAGGGTGGCATAAAGGTGTCAAGTCTTGGCTAAATCATTGACCAATAAAGAAAAAGATCAGTTTGCAAAACAAGTATCAATTTGATTATTACATCTAAATTTAAGGAGAAATTGTGGCCACAGTTGTAGTATTGCTTCCCGGCCATAGTATTGTTGGAAGCACAGTAGTCATCCTTCTATATCTCCTCGGTGTAACAAAAAACCATTGTAGTGTATGTGTTTTGACAATTTCATTTATCAAATAACTTTTTGTTTTTTATGTCCTTCATTTTTCTACCACTTATTACATTATTTCATTATTTTATAGAATATTTGACTTATAAAATAGTCACTCCTTACTTTTTGGTTTTATGTTTATCCTTTTGCTACCACATATTTCCCTTGGATACCATGGACTCTATGCTAGTGTCAAGCGTGGAACCCATGCAGTAATATAAAATGCCTTGTTTTCTCATCATTTTGCATAGAATGCAATCCAAATTTGATTTCACTAGTGTAAGGTTGTGCGTAGTATTCTCACCAACCATTCGTTATTTTCAACATTGAAACTTTCCTTCAATTATAACTGAAATTTAAAGTTTTTTTGTTTATTCATTCAACCTTTTAGAACACTCCTTACAGTAAAAATTATATATATATATATATATATATATATATATAACTTTATAATAAAGAAGACTAACTTAATTCCTCCTAAAATATTAAATTTACATTCTACATTATATAAGCTAAGAAGTTGCAAGTTGTATAAAGTTTCAATAATATCTTAGTTAATAGATTTAGTTTGTTAATAGACTTTGAACTTCTTCTTTTTCCATGGAAAAAATGAGTAATTTTATTAGAGGCTAACAAAATTACATGAGCATAATACCATGAAGGGTATTCCCGTGAAGGGTGAGTATTTCCATCATCCTTGTTGGGTTAAAATATGAAGAGACCCAGAGGTATAAATTTATAAAAAATTTTGGTCAATTATGATATTAATGAGGAACCAAAAAGAAAACAATTACATGAAGCAATTACATATTAGTGGGATACAACCCTTCCTATCAGTAGCTATAATCAAGAAATTTCAGTACCACTATACATCAGAAAAAATCAACATAATCCAACAATTACTTTATGTACCATTCCAAAAACATCCAAGGGTTTTCTCAGTATGAAAGTCTTTCAGTAGATCAACTCAGAAAGTGTGCCAGAATACTATAGATAGGATTCATGAAAAAAAAAAAAAAATGTTCCTATTGGGACTCTTTGGTCTCCCAATTTCCTTTTTCCAACTCCAAGTCATCATAGGATAGCTTATCATCTTCCCTATTATTTTCCTCGTAAAAATGAGAAAAAGTGATGTGAGTAAACAAAGATTGTAGTTGCTTGATGTCTCAAAGAAGGGAATGTAACAAGAATTTTCTTAGCTCAACACCAACATTCACCCATTGGATCACAAGCAGGGAATCCACTAGGACTTGAAGTTTAGAAACTCATTTTTAAATAGAAAGGATTGGAACTAGTTTAAGAGATGTAAATGCACCTTGGTTGTTCGAAGAGTGACTAGTACTAGCTTTTAAGTTGAGGAATTCATTTTGTGAGAGCTAGATTAAGCCACCCACTCCACCTTTGGGTGGATCTCCTTCGGAGGCTCCATTGACAAAATCCCATGGAATTATAGTGTCAATGTTCATATCAAGGTTCCAAGCACAATGATGTTTGGAGGATAAATAGGGAAAGAAACTCAATATATTCAAACTTTGGGAAGCACATTTGAAAGGAAATGTTCCTTTGTTCCAAAAAAAAAAAAAAATCTTGCAAGCCAAACTACCCATACCATAGTGAGAGGCAAGGCTCTATAAGCTTTTTTTTAGTTATCTTTATTCCAATTCTTTAAAGAAACTTTAATAGAGTCCCCTTACCATTTGGTTTTCAAACCTATAAGTCATTGAATTCCAATATATACCTTTTTAGTGAATGGGAAGGATAGGATGAGACGTATGTTTATTTGTAGATTAGATTAACATGGGCTACATCTTCTACGGACATTGTAGCTTCTTTTTTGAAGCAAATCCTAGTTTAAGGCTCTATTGTTAAGAAGAAGCCACATAAAAAGTTTGGTTGTTGCAAGGAATTTGTATTTCTAGAGAACTTTCCACCACTAGCAAGTAGGATTGTCGAAGCCTTCAATGGATAGATATTTGTATCAAAGTCTAGGTTCACAACCCCCAAAGGGGTTTGGAGAGAAAATGATTTCATCCTCCTTTTCATTAATGAAAATTTTGCGGTTTCTAAGAAATTTTTTGTAAGAGGTCTAGATCATATTGTATTCCTCAATGACATCCAAATCTCTCTAGGAAATCCATTATTGTTGTCTTTAGTTGAGTGCTTAACCTATTGCAATTTTCGAAGGGTATATAATCCCTTTGATTTGAAATCATGAATGGGGGGGATGGGAAATATATGTTGATATTTGATTACAATATAGAGTTCAAGAGAAAGATGGCCCTTATCGCCCTTCCCAACCCTCCAAATTAGCCAATTCCCCATTTAAAAGGGAAACAATTGATGGCGAATTTCCAAATGATAAAAGAGTTATAGATGTTTTTATTTTGGGATTGAATCCAATCTTTGATGAATCAGTGCTATGGGAAAAAATATCATATGGACCTTGTTGAATACACAAAACAATCTCCCTAGGATTAGCCTAGTAATCCTAGACAGAAGAGGATTTAGATTGTTGAAATATTGTAACTGCAAAGAGTATTCTATTTATTATTGATTCATTATTCATTAGACCAATCCCCTTTTGTGTATTAATCATGTCAGGAATTGTAATTGACCAAATCTCCTTTTGTGGATTGGTCAAACCCTAAATATATTATGCAAATTGAGAAGTTTCCCCCCAGGCTAATTAAAGTGGTTTTAACCACTAAGAGGACAAGTCATCCCTGTCCAGTGAAGAGACACCTTTCCAACACCTGCCAGTTTGTATAAATAAAGGAATTCATTGCCTCATTTGATCACTCACTCATTCTCTCATCCAATGTGCAGGTTTGGTAGTTGCAGTTGGGAGAAGAAGGAAGAGAGAGGTTCATTTCTCAGTGTTGGATATTCTCTAGTTTTTGGTTTATTGTCCTGGAAATGGATTGGCTATATATATTAAGGAAGTTTTTGTTGGGTTTTCTCCCCCATGAGGGTTTCCCAGGATAAATGTTGTGTATCTTGTGATTATGTTTCTCTCAGTGATCCTATCTATGCTATGGTTATAAAGTAAATTGAAAAGAAACCTAATAATAGCTTAAACCTTAACATGGTATCAGAGCTAAGATGAAGATATCATCTTTCACTGGATAAAGAAAAACGTCAATGTTGTCGTACAAGAAAATTAGGGTTTTTTTTTGAAAAAGAATATCAGCCTAAAAATCATCTAGAAAAGTGTGTCCTAGCCGAGGGAACTCTTTGGCACCTTCAACACACTTTTTTAGTGGATATAACTCCTATAAAGTGAAACCCTAGTTTTCACTGGTACTAGAAGTACCAAAAAACTAGGAAACCAGAACCAGTGCCAAAAGTACCAGTCCAGAATTTCGTTGGTCAATTTTGAAAGGGAAAATTTTGGATTTTCTGAAATCTAACTGCACCAGGATACTCACCTCAACCAAGCGCACCTCCTCGTAAGTTTGAAATTAAATTCTGAGCATTTTCAAATTTTTGTCATTTTCCTAGCTCTAGGTAAAGATGTCTGCAAGCACTAAGCTTGTTGACAAGCTAGAAGGTGTGGAAAACTTATGTGCCTGGAAGTATAGGATTGCACTCATTCTTGAAGAGAATGACCTAGCAAAATTCATTAAATAAGATGTATCAGAACCTATCGTTGTTAAAGATAAAGAAAAACACCAAAAGGACATAGTTAGGGCCAAGAGAATCATTGCAGATTCTATTAAAGATCAATTGATTCCTCAAGTGGCTTCAAAGAAGACTCCAAAATAAATGTTTGATTCCCTAACCAGATTGTATGAAGGAAAGAACATCAATTAGAAGATGAATCTAATAACTCAATTCAAAAGTACAAGTATGCATAAAGGAGAAACAGTTCAAGAATATTTCTCTAGAATATCACAATTGAAAGAAAAACTAGAAGAAATTGGTGATAATATAGATGAAGACAAAATTATAATGAGAACCCTTAATGGTCTCACAAGACCTTGGGATGCATTCATCCAAACCATTTTTTCCTGAAAGGAGAAATTAAACTTTGACATCCTTTGGGAAGAATGTGTTCAAGAAGAAGCAAGAGTAGCTAACCAAGAAGAATTACTACTAAGAGATGAAGATCAATCCCTAGCTACTTATACTAAAGGAGGAAGAAAAAGGTCATACTTCCAGAAAGAAACTCATAAGGAGTCTCACCACCCAAAAAAATTCATACATAAATAATCTCACCCTCCAAGGAGATTCCAGAAGTTTCAGAAAGGTCAAAGAAGAGAAAAATATTTCTCATTCTACCAATGTTACCATTCTGACAAGATGGGACATAGTGCTAAGAATTTTCCATCTAGACGAGAAGAATACAATAAGAGAAACAAGAGGCACCATGCCCATATAGTTGAAGATGAAGAGCCACCCACAAAGATGATAAAAGAATAGATTGAAGACTATGTCTTAACCTATTCCCTCTCAGGATCAGTATCACCTGGTGAGGACACTTGGCTCATAGACAGTGGTGCTTCCAAGCACATGACAGGTCAAAGAGACATTCTCTCTTGCCTTATAGAAAAGAATTTCCCCCAAAAAGTTACACTTGGAGATGATTATCAATACCTTATCAAAGGAGTAGGAGAATCAAATTACAAACTTGATTCAGGGACCCAAATGAAGATGAAGGATGTACTATATGTACTAGGTTTGACAAAGAACTTACTTTCTATCTTAGCTTTAGAGAAGAAAGGCTTCAGTTTTTTTTTCATAGATGGATAAGTTCTTATGTGGTCCAAAGGAAAAACCATGGAAGAAGCAATTGTTATTGGAAAAGAAGAAGGTGGCTTGTATAAGATAAAGGGTCACTCAAAAGTAGCCTTGACTCTTTCCATTAAGAATCCATGTGAACTTTGGCATAGAAGACTAGCTCACATCAGCTACAAGGCATTACCATATGTAAGCAAGGAAATCACAGATCTACCAGAATTCAAGGTTGACCATGAAGGTGTGTGCAACGGATGTGCACAAGGAAAGAACATCAAGAAGAGAGACAATAAAGTAGAAGGAGTCCTAGAGATAATTCACTCAGATGTATGTGGCCCAATGCCATCGACCTCTATCAGTGGGTATGTATACTATGTGTCTTTTATTGATGACTATTATCGCAAAACCTAGGTTTACTTTTTGAAATCAAAAGATGAAGTGTTCAATAAATTCAGGGAATTAAAATCCTTGATAAATAATCTCTCTGAAAGAAAGATCAAGATACTTAGGTCTGATAATGGAGGAGAATACACCTCAAGAGAGTTTGCAAAATTTTGCAAAGATGTCAGGATCAAGAGGGAGCTCACCACTCCCTAAAATCCTCAACAAAATGGTTAGGCAGAAAGAAAGAACATAACTATAATGGAAGCAGTGAAGACTATGATCCATGATCAAGATCTTCCAATGCACTTATGGGAAGAAGCAGCAAAAAAACCAGTATATGTACAAAAAAAATTATCCCATAGTGCAATTGGGTTCAAAACCCCTGAAGAGATTTTCTCCAGAAAGAAGCCATAAGTAATCCATCTCAAAATATTTAGCTGCCCAATATTTGTACACATTCCAAAAGAGAAGAGAACCAAGTTGGACCCTTCAGGAAAGAAGGGAATATTTGTTGGATACTGTGAGGTCTCCAAGGCCTTGAGAAGTTATATACCAGGTTACCATCATATTGAGATCAACAGGGATGTAACCTTTGATGAAGATGCAACACTCAAGAAATCAAGAATATGTCAACTTGAAGAAGTATATGAAGAAGAACATGTGGCTCCCAGATTTGAAAAACCAGTGAGGGAATTCATAACTTCCCTTGATGAGGATATTTTAGAAGATCGTGACATAATAGAATCCAAATAACTTGCCCAGATGACGATCTCCCACAAGATGAAGTCAGCCTGGGCTAGGGAACTTATTTAAGATCGAGAGATGTATGATGCCAACGAAGGAGCCATGAGACAAGTCAAGAAACCCAAGCCATTCTCAAGTTATATGGATTTGATGTGTGATCTCTTAGAGAAGGAGCCTACTTTCTTTGAATAAGATATTCAGAATAAAGAATGGGTAGATGTCATGACAGAAGAATACCAATCCATTACAAAGAATGATGTATGGGAAATAGTTCCCAGACCAAAGAGAAAGGATGTGGTATCTTCCAAATGGATTTTCAAAATAAAACATGTTGTTGATGGAAGTATTGAGAAATATAAATAAAGGTTTGTTGCTCGTGGCTTTTCTCAAAAGGAAGGCATTGACTATGAAGAGACGTTTTCTCATGTAGCCAGATACACTTCAATTAGAACCATCATAGCTCTTGCAGCTAAGATGAAGTGGAAGTTACACTAGATGGACGTGAAAACAACCTTCTTGAATGGTGTCATTGAAGAAGAAGTGTATATAGAACAACCTCATGGGTTTGAATTTTAAGACAAGAAGACTCATGTCTGCAAGTTGAAGAAGGTGTTGCATGGATTAAAGCAAGATCCTAGAACTTGTTATGGAAGGATTGACAACTTTCTGATGAGCTTGGGATTTACCAAGAGTAAAGTTGATTCTAACCTTTACTTCAAGGTTATGAATGCTGAGCATGTTATATTGTTGTTGTATGTGGATGACTATTCTTAACTGGAGAAGAAAATATCATCATCGATTGTAAGAAGAAGCTCCCTGCTGAATTTGAGATGAAAGACCTTGGCCTAATGCACTATTTATTAGGTCTTGAGGTCTAGTAGAGCCCAGAGAAGATATTCCTTAACCAAGGGAAGTATGCAGTTGAAATACTAAAGAAATTTGATATGTTGGAGTGCAAATCCATGAATACACCCATGAATACACTCATTACATATTTGTATTTTCCTCTGCGTTGTGAAAGAAAGAAATAGGATTGTGATAATTCCTTAAAGTGTTCATGTGAATGATTATGACTAATCAAGAATTAAAGAATGGTTTGAAGCATGAAAGGAAGTTGGATTTGGGAATTTTACTTCCCTGGGTAATATTGTAAATACCTAGTTGTATTTTTGAACTGTAAATGTTTTTATAGTAGCTGGGAAAAAGTGACTTATTGTTGGATACTTCCATGAGAGAAGGTTGGATAATTATGAGTAACCATATGGGACTTGTCATACGAATGACTGTAATAATCACAAGGAGGAATTGCATGGAAGTTTGTAATGTCAATTTGTGTGAATGACATGGAAAAAGGGTGCAATCAGTGAACTTGCATGTTGAATATATGTGTATGTAAGTGGATGCTTGAGTGCATGGAATGAATTAGTTATAAGGTTTCCTACTTTGAAGGTAGAAATGAATGTGTATGTGAGACTAACCATGTGGATGGATGTAATTTCTCTTTAAAGAAGGATGATATTCATATCATATAAACATAAATGAATAATGTGAAATGTGCAAGAAAGGCATATGCATAATATATGGGTATATGTATACTAAAGGTATGATATGACTTCCTGAATAAGTGAAATGTAAGGCACAAATTGAACTTGCTAGGATTGAATAAATACCATGGATGCATGGATGACTCTATTTCGAAGAGTCGTGATTGTTTCTTTTTTAATAATATCTTGAGGGGGAGGTATTCCATATCCTTAGAGAAATTGAATATGAAATACCAAAGGAGAAATGAGAAAGGGTGCTATGTTATTATGAGTAGAAGGAAATATAAATTTTCCTTGAAAATTGCACACAAATGACTCTTAATAATCATGAGTGAGATTAATTTAAATTAAATATGTAGGTGGATGAGTGCATCGTGAATAAAATAACAATAGAATCATGTGCATGTGTGGATGTGTAAATTGAATGCATAATAGAGACGCATGTCGATAATTCCTTATGGAATATTGGGTGAATCTATGAAATAATAAGTTGAAGCTAACTCTAGATTGTGGTTGTTTTGGATGGTATTGGATATGCAACAAGAGGGGTTGCATATTAAAGAAGTTCCATGTGGAGGAACTGTGCAAAGATTCTTTCAAGAGAATAGAGCCGTAACATCAATAATTGTTGAGAAATTAGGCAGTAGGTTGCAAGCCTATCTATATAAGAATCATGGATTACATTCTAAAACATAATGCATGAATGAAATACTAACAAATAAATGCTGGCCATTCTGATTTGGTAAATGTGGAGAATGCACAAGTTCATAACTCAGGGTGAACAAAAAGATTGTTGTTGTAGCATGTCGAATTATCCAACAAGGTCAAGGTGAACCTGACCAAGACTTCATAAGGAAAAGAGCAGGAAGATCCCAAAAGGGGATAGACTATAGAAGCAAAGAAGTATGAAAGGATGAATACTTTTCTTACTTTAAAACTACGAATTTCTTAATAGAGTTGTAATAATTAAAAGAAAAAACTCTGAAAACAAGTACAAATGGTGAAAGGAAAATGAACAAATGAGTATGAGCTTGGTTAAAATCATGAATGTGCAAAGGAAGTGAGATCTTGGGAACAATTCAGTCAAGTTGAAAGTCTCTTGATTATGCAAATGAGATGGAAAGAGGAAAGAGTCCCTTTGTTAGAAAAAATAGGATCACAGAGCAATAAAATAAAACAAATGCAGAAATAAAACACAAAAGATACACAATACAATAGACACACACATATACATGGTTGACCCCGTGTGGGATACGTCCACCAAAGAAATTTCCAAGTCCTTCCTTTTTATTATTCAACAAAATGAAGGGATACAACCTACAACACACCCAATGTAAATTCATTTTCTTTCTGTCACAATATCCTCTCTCATAATACAATATTCACAATAATACACAACCACAATACAATTCCCTCATAAGAAAGGGTTTCATTCTAGGGAAACAAAACCTAAAAATAACTTCTACCGTCATATTTGAGACCTTATAATGAACGGTCCAGATTGACTACGAAATTGCAATATTTTATAAGACAATTTTTCCCAATATTTCCATGGACCCCCCTGGTGACAGTTGTGGAGGGGAAATCCCCCCCACACACCCCATTAGGGAATGGGGTCCAAGCATGGCTGAAACAAACCTCTGAATTAGGAAGATAATCAAACTCCACAACAAACACCCTTAACCCTTTTCTTTTTATGTAATGTGATTCTCTAGGATGAGAAGTTGATATGTTGTTGTGTGTGAGTGTTTTATCATGGGAATGTTGATAACTGTGTGAATATATAGACAACTGAAAGTTTGATTGTATTGAACTCAAGAAAACATTGAGGATAATGTCCATGGAGTGCATTTAGATATGCTAGGACATATCTAAAAAAGTTTATTGATTTAAATACTAAGGTACATACATTTTTATTTAACATGACAACTAATATAATTGTGGATATGAGGGTGCATGTTGTGTGTAGGAAATGATTGGGGTTTTGGGGGAAAGACAAATGTCAATGATGGATAAACTCAAGTAGAAGAATAATAGAAGAAGGTTGTTGTAAAAAAGGGTTGATGAAAAGACCTTAGGAGTCCCCTTGGAGCACCACTGATGGCATAATATCATAAAGATGTTGGCAGCTAGAACAAGTATAAAAGTATTCATGCATATAAGGCATATGGTATGAAGGGATTCAGTAAGAATCCCTTCTTAAATATTCTATTATTTTAATAATATGTAAATGATTTTGAGTGACTAATGTATGTCATTGATACCCAATCAGGGTATGATTAAAGAAAAAAGATAGCCTGAATGATGGAGGTATGGACCTCTGGCAACCAAGGATGGTTAAGATCCTTGCAAGAAAATTCATGAACAAAATTGTCATGATAGCCTTGACCGATCGGGAATGATTGGGAACAAAAGTTCTCATAAGAAGCACATTAATTGAATGCATTGAAAAAGTGCATGATTGCATGAATAGGCATGAATAAGATTATACACTATGGAAGAATGATCTTCCATTACTTTACTAGAGTTGTAGAATAGTTAAAAAGAGAATTGCGTGACCATGAGGGTTGGCACCCTAATTACCCATAAAGAAGGAATTCTTAAATGCATTTATATGAAATTTTAATTTCATAAAATGTATGTTGATTTGAGGTCATGATCAGTTTAGAGAAGAAAACAAAGTCCTGTTGTAATAATGAATGTGGATATAAATCCATATGGTGAGAGATTGGTTGAATTCCAACACACCATGGTAGAATTCTTGTATGAAAAGTAACCAATATGAAATCAATGCAAGGGTGAATTGTGTGTGAATGTGAACACGGGCATTGGCACATTCACTGTTTTTTTTCTATGTTTGAATTGTATTTGAAAAAACTAGGGTATGTTGGAATGATGCATGTCAAAGAAATAATATATTTCCTTTTACTTTATATCATTGAATGGATAAATATGATTTGATTGTTAGTGTGAAACGAAAATGTATGTGCATGATAACTAACAATTTGTTTGGTTGTGTGAAGATGGAATTGCAGGGAAAAAGTTATTGGAGATGGCAGTGTTGTAATCCCATGAGGAAGACCAATGTTCGTTGAAAAAAATGTTATAAGAAGGAAAATCTCATGCTTGTGAAATCTGGTTCCAATATGGAACAAATATGAAAAATATGAAAGTGAAATGGAAACATGTGGGTGTAATACTTCAAAGAAAATTCTTAGTTGAAATTGATGATGATATCTCACGAACTCACTATATGCATGTGGTACATGTGAGATTATAGGTTCGTCTTAAATAAATAGATGATGGTTGTCAAGATGGAAAGCATGGAGAAGGATATTGTTGTGGTAGGAGGACTTTGTGATAATCCATGTTCTCCAAAGAGAATGTTGTGTTGTGGTAACATGGATTGAAGGGACACTTTCAATAGAGAAAAATAGAGGGAAGTCTCAACAGAACAAGCTTGGGGGACGCTCCAACTGTAAGACTCGATAAAGTCTATGAAAATCTTCTTATGTGAGAAAACATTGGTAGGAAAGATGGATCGCCCGAGGGACTGCATAACAGAGAAGAGGATGCTTGAGCTTCAACCTGGACCACTAGTAATGGAAAGGAAGGGAAGACTTCAAGCTTATGTGAAAGACTTGGGGGAATCTTTTATTGGTATCATGAGCACAATGGGTATGTCAAGAAAAAACGTGAGCCCGGTTAATGAGACAGTCATACAGATGCAGATCCATGTAATTGCACAGATAAGTATTGTGTTGATAAGGATATTTTTCCTTGAGTTTTGAACAGTAATGAAATGTTTATGCATGGAATTGTGAATTAATACGCTTGTTGTCTAATATTTTTTTGGACGGGTGATAAATGCCAAGAGTATGGAGAGGGCCAGACAAAGAAGAGGAATTATGTTGCTAAGGAAGTTTAAAGATGAAACCATGGTTGGTGTTCCTGAAATGAAAAGAACATCGAGGATGGTGTTCCTTTACGAGGGAGGGGATTGTAACACCCATGTTTCCTCCATATTGTAATTATTCATGATTAATGATTTCCATGCCATGGTATGCAAACAATGTAAATGTATTATTTTAACTTCCAACTAGATGACTGAGTGGTGAAGGCTTGAGTACTGGCCATGATACTGTGTAGGGAAAGAATGGGAAACCTAGAGAGAGGTTCATTGTGATACGATGACTCAATGCCCCTTTTCTAAAATAATTGAATCAGAGAGAACATATTATTTCCCTTAGCCTCAATTTCAAGGAAAATCAGTTAATGAGGGAGGATTGGTGGTTGAGCAACTAACCACCCTCAATGAATGGGATTATGGAGGTCTGACTCGGATAGAAGAAAATGTCAACCACAGAACAAAAAGAAATACCTCACGGGTTCCCACGATTGACACATAGGTGCCTTTTGAAAAAAGAAGGGGGACAGGTCGTGAAACTTCCTAGAAGATTACATGCAAGGAACACATGAAGGGGAAGAAGGGGGAAAAAGGGAAAATGTGCACAAGGAGAAGAACTGAAGGGATTTGGAAAGCAAGAAACTAGTCACAGGACATGTATGAGAACTCAAGAACCCATCCTGCGCTGAGAGGCCAAAAGCTTGATGTTGTAGAAGCATATGATAAACCTTAAAGAGGCTCGAGCTAGGAGAGGTGAGCATAGAGAATTCCTTGGTGGTATGATGACTTGGCACGGGTGTGGCATATTGCCAAAGTGATTGAGCACATAGAGTCTATGGTAGGGTGGAAAGGAGTAAACCCACAGTTAGTTGGTTGGATATAATCTATAACAAATAAGTATCTCCACCTTGTGTAACTTAATTGAAAGCAAAGGACTCATGTTTTGATGGTATGGTAAGTGTATACCTATTTTATGGCTTGGGTGTTGTCCTTTGGAAAGTTATTATACTTGTAGGATAACATATATGTATGTAATTTTAAGTGTAGTGCATATCTGAGCAAGGGAATCCTTCCTTTTACTTGAATGATTAAGGAATTGTACAAGGGTTCCCTCTTATGAATGAAATTGTATATTTGTGCCTATTTTGTGTGCAGTAGAGAGTTTGTTGCGGTGTGATATCTAGGAAAATATAGTCAGGAACATTAGCTAAGACACCCATAATAGGGAGAGGAAGAATTACTTTGACCTTCCTTTTAGAAGGGACAAAACTGTAACCATAGTTGTGGTTCGAGATAGGTCTCTTTGTAATGTAGGGATCCTTAATCTCCGGTGAAACCACTCTTGTGGTGTAGATATCGTGCAAAAGAGAAACTCCAACCCCACCTAAACAATGAAGAAAGAATGACTTAATGGTTTTGGGGAAAGTTGAGTATTCCAGAAGGGCTGGTAAACTTGGAGAAGGGGCCTAGAAGAATCTCTTGAAAGGATAAGTCTAAGATCGGACAGTTAATTGAAGGAAAAACCCTTAAAAATTTACTAAGATCTGATTTCATAATGTTAACCTGGACAAATTCAATGTTTTAAGCTTTAAGGAATCACAATCGTTCATTTCGCATCGTGAATAGATCTTGTCCCTCCATCGGAGTAGGTTACGGTGTTAGGGGACGAGGCATCCTGCGACAACAAGGACCATTGATCTATCGGGGAGTGACTTCGAGAGATAATCGAGACCATTGGAACTCCGTATGGAGTACCCTTAGTTCATGTACTACGATGGGGAGCATTCCGAGGGATATTATGGACCATTGGACCCTTTGCATAGATCTCACACGGGAATGACATTCAGAGTATTAATGGGACTTCCCAACAACTCCCTGCGGCCCTGCCCTAAAAGACAATTTGGCATCTCCTGAAACCAAGATGCGTGTAACCACAGACTTCCCAACAACTCCCTGCGGCCCGGCCCTAAAAGACAATTTGGCAAGAGCCATGAATGCCATAATGTCAAATAAAAGACAATTTGACAATTCCACAACTTGGTCGTAAAAAGTGTGCTTGTTATATGTAACGGGAAGTCTGTTCATATTCATATTCAAGTGTGTATTCAATTTCAAGTTTGAATTGTGACGCGCAAACGTTGATGTCAATGCGTCCCCGTGTTATTTACGCCAGAGACATGGTAATAAGTCAACATGATATCAATGTAAACTAAATATCATCCCGATTCCCCACGGCTATATAACCAACACTCGTCTCACCCTCTTCTCATCACAGTGGAGCAGAGCGCCACAATTCTGTCTCTGTGACAGTGTTAGCAACAGTATTGATAGACAGTACTCGCCAATAATGGCAACTCATCTCCGTCTGAGCGTTTTCATTCTCTGGCTTGCTCTTGCCCTTTCTGCTCTTTCCATATGCCGTGGAGCTGTTGGGGATATTGCCA
>ML777102.1:1256470-1275296 GCA_009831015.1 Picea engelmannii | reverse complement strand
AAATAACCAATAATGTGAAATAGCCAATAAAGCGATAGAGACTACTTACCATTGCTATTATTACCAGAGCAGGGCACGGTTGGTCTCATGTTACAGACAAAATTCTGCCACTCATAAATAAAAGAACATATTTCTCAAAGACATAGATCTTGTTCTGTTTTTTTTACCTCTTATGATTAAGTTTTGCACTCTTGACAAATCCAACAAACTTAAAAAGCTTCGGCATCTCATTTTTCATGCTGAATGAATTGTATTCGTGATTAAAGACATCGTTTAAATGTTATATTTTTCTGTGACATCATCCTTATACAATTTTTTTGCTGAAATGATAGTATTCCCTTAATTTAAATGTATTCCCAAAAAAACCCTGGAGTACTAGCATTTTAATTTTTTAACAGATTTCAATTAACAACTCCAATTTAGAATTTTGACCAAATTCCAAACAAAATTAATAAAAAAATTCAAAATAAAACCAAAAGTTATAACGTTTTGAATAAGTCGTGAGTAAATTATACCGATTACAACATTTCAGTCGACTCTGAAGGTGAAAGACTTCCGTTGAATAGATAATCTACAGTGGATCAATAAATTCATGGAAAACGATAAGTCTGGGTTTTGCATGAATTAATGCGTTGAAAAGGAGGAAACTCGTAATGTCTTTTATTCACATTTTAAAATCCATAAATTGATATACATTGTGAATTTATTGAGCTTTTAAAATTATAAAAAATTGTGTTAGCAAATAATAATTTAATTGAAAAAAATAATATTTGTAGCGTCTTAAAAATTAATAATTTTAACTTTGAGTTTAGTGAACATTTAAATGTATAAATATTTGTGCTTTTAGTATATATCAATAAATATTAAAATGTGTTTTCCTGTCACACACCCACTACGACAACCTAGATTTTTTTTGTCTTTTTCTTCGAGGGACAGAATCCCTGAGACTTCTGTGGGGCCTAGCGTAGACCCTCCCTTCCCTTATCCTCCTCCAAACGACCACAACTTGGCCTTAGCGCAAGTGCCTTTCGCAACTCGCGAGTTGGGAGTCAAGACTCTCGACTCCCCTTTCTCCAAACACCGATACCCGAGATACGATACGGGTATGGCTCCCTCCTCACTAGCGCCTGCTACATGTAACCGTAGGCTAGGCCAAACACTAGCAACACTCACAACTTCGCTAGTTGAGGTGTTGAGCCCTCGTGTTCCTCCTTTACGAATCCTCGAGACACAAGAGGTCAACGTTACGTGAACTCTACCAAAGCGACGTGCACACGCCACTTGTCTCCTCTGTCGTACTTTTCTCACAAGCTGTGTCGCTGTCGCCTGTCGCATGAGACCTCAGCTCTCGTCGTTTCGCGGCCTTAGTGATCAAGGTGCAACTTCTTCATCTTGCGAAACCTCGAGCCACGATAAGTCAACAATGGGTTGACTCTTTCCCAGGCGACAAGTGTCCACCACCGGTCACCTGCTTCCACCTTCCTCTGGGTGCTTGTTGTTATGCCACCTGTCAATCACGTGGTCCCCACTTACGGATGGACCACGTGTTTGCACGAGCCCTTGGCACTAGGCACTTCGCGACTTCTACAGTAAAAAAGAAGCACTCCCAAGTTCCGAACCCCCGATAGGCGATGACCACGAAAGTGTTGATCCCACTGTTCTCCCGTGGCCTGGATCCAACTACCACGATCACGTCGCGATCTCGCGAATCGTGAGTTTGTGCAGTCCTACCCTGGACCACCTCAAGTCGTGAGTCAACGAAATGCTTCTCTCCTGCCGGTGCAAACGCTAAGATCGACGATCAATAGATCTCCGTCAGATCCTTGGATCTACGGTCCTGGATCCCATCGCTACTTGTGAAGGCTGAAAGGGTCGAGGTGTTAACGCCTGCGCTCCTTCTCTAGATCCATCGGTCTCGACAAATCTGGGGTATTTCCGAAAGGCTTCCGACCATTTGTCTACCAAACGATAGGGTATTCTCTCTTTCTATAATTGGACTCGCTATCCCTTCTGAGCTTGAATCACGAAATTCAACCTCTCGAGGCTTCAAACTCCCACGACTCCGAGACCTTAGAGAGCTACACTTCCTTGCATAAGGTTTTCAAGCCTGGATCGCATGAACCTTCAGACAATTCTTGGGCAATCATCCCTAATCTTAGTCGAGTCTCTGGGTAAAGGTTCAACACGGTTCCAAGGTTTATGGGGTAATCCTCGGGGAAGAGTACTCTCGAGGAGCCTTCCCGGAACATTACGAGAGTCAAGCAAACAAGACGATTCTCAGTAGAGCGAAATCATGCCCCAAACTTAATCCTTTGTACAGAAACCGACTATGGCATGTAAGTATACACATGCATCCATTATTTCCAGTCTAAAACACCAGGTAATCATTCTACACAGAAATTATTATGGGCATATAAACATAAGCATGTATTCATGATATTTAGTTCGAAATACAAGGTATAAAACACTTATCAGATCTACCAGGCGTGATGCAACTGCTGAGAGGGGTGCTCGTTTCCACCCAAACGTAGACTTAGTGACTTCAAACGGATTTACCACTAGCCACCCCTGAGCTAGACCACGATGCTTTGAGGTTTAGTCTCCTACTTCCAGCTCAATGGAAGTCAAGGACGAAGGTTACTCTCCTTCTCCTGATACAGGGAGAATAATCCAGGATGAAATTTACTCTCCTTCTCTTGATATTCAGAACTCCCTTCTTTGCCAGGGTTTTCTCTAGTTCTCTTTCGCGATCCCCGTCGCGCGCGCTCCTCTTCCCCCCTTTACCACATTTCCTTTCTTGCCAATTTGTCTGCAAGGTTGCATGTGGCGCGAATTTCGCTGTCCATGGTCAGGTCTGAGGGCTGTTACGGATGGGCGGTTCACCCCCATCCCCTCATTAACTCTTGAGGAGCCTCCCCTCCTACCAATCTGACGAGAAATCCATTCCAGGGTCAGAGAGCTGCTTTGGTTTTTGAGCAAGTATAAACCAGTACGGTATTGGCTCGGTGGAAGTTAACGCAACCATTCTAGGTCCCCTCCACCACCTCTCATTAGCCATTGTGGTCTCTTTTAGCACATCCCTCTCCCAACAGTCATGCAACACATATTCATAACATAATTTACATTCATCGACCTTTTATGCAAAGGTCCGTCAAATCAAACATTCACATCTTTGAGTTTGCCATGGTTCTTGGCCAATATAGTTATTTTTACAAACTGGGGGAAACAGGGTTTTACAATTCCCTCCCCCTTAAAGGAATATTGTCCTCGATGTTCTATCTATCAATATGACATGTATGTACAGAAGTAAAAAAAATCGGATATGCCTGTTTCATGGCATCTTCCATTTCCCACGTAGCCTCATCTGGGCCAAAATGTTTCCATTGCACCTTGACCTGTGAAATGGTTCAGTTCCTAAGTGGGGTTTCCTTTTTGTCCAGTATGCATTGAGGTTCTAGCAGGAATTCTCCCTCTGGTTCCACCTGGATCACAGACCAGTCAATTATATAATTAAAATCATGTACATATTTCTTCAATAATGAAACATGGAAAACATTATGTGCTTTTACTGTGGGAGGAAGTGCTAGCCTATAGGCTACAGGTCCCACTCTATCTAGAACTTCAAAGGGTCCACAATACTGAGGTGCCAACTTGGCACAAGCTCCCATCCTCAGGGAACTCTTCCTGGGCCTAACTCTGAGATATATGTGGTCTCCCGTCTTGAATTCTCTTCGAGTTCTCTTTTGGTCGTCATAACTTTTCTGTCTGTTCTGAGCAACCTTTAGATTTTGTTTTATCTGAGTCACTTGTTGTTCCATTTCTTTCAACATGTCAGGTCCAATAGTAACTCTATTCATGGGATTACTCCAATTGATTGGAGTGTTGTAGGGTCTACCATAGAGGACTTCGAAAGGGCTCATCTTCAGGTATTCTTGGTAGCCATTGTTGTAGGCGAATTCCACCCGTGGCAGGAAATCTTCCCACTTTTTGGGTTGATGCATTACATGCATCCTTAGCATGTCTTCTAATATTTGGTTCACTCTTTCCGTCTATACATCGGTTTGAGGATGATAGGCTATGCTAAACAGTAATTTGGTCTCCAGACCAACCATCAAGGATTTCCAAAAGTTGGAAGTAAATTTCGTGTCTCTGTCAGACACGATTTCTTTAGGCATACCATGTAGTCTGAATATCTCCTTCATGAATATGTTGGCGACATTTATTGCCTTGCAAGTCGACTTGACGGGGATAAAATGAGAATACTTGCTCAGTTTATCCACCACTAGCATGATGGCGTCATTCTGTTTAGTCGATGTTGGTAATCCGGTGATGAAATCCATGGAGATGGTTTCCCATTTCCATTCCGGTATTGGTAGAGGTTGTAATAATCCTGCTGGGTGTCGGTCTTCTGCTTTAACCTATTGGCATTCTATCCATTTGGCTAAGTACTCAGCTATGTCTTTCTTCAACCCAGGCCAATAGAATTGTTTCCTGGTGGCTGTGATCATCTTCTGGTATCCTGGATCACCAATATATGGTCTTTTATGTAGTTCATCCATTATGAACCTCTTCAAGTCATCACAATCTGGAATATACAATCTGTTTTTGTAAGTTAACAGACCTCCATCTATCGTCCGGTAGCCTTCACACTTTATCCCTGTGGGTTCTTGCTCTAGGTACGAGGTCACGGTCTAGAAGAATGTGTCTGTTTCTTGTGCATTCCTAACTCTTTCCTTGACATTCGTCTCGTAGGTGCTCACCGCTGCCAGATGAATTGTTTTCATACTTCTGCTAATGGCTTCAGCCACCTTATTTTCCTTTCCCTTGATATGTTTGATTTTGAAATCAAACTCACTAAGAAGGGCCATCCACCTAGCTTGTCTGGCACTGAGCTTTGGTTGGTCAAACAAATATCGTAATCCATAGTGGTCTGTCTTGAGTAAAAATTTCCCTCCCATGAGGTAATGCCTCCACATTTTTAAGGCGTGCACTATGGCGGCCAGTTATAGATCATGGGTCACATAGTTGACTTCGTTCTCATTCAATTTTTGGGATTCATAGTAGACTACACTTCCTCCTTGCATAAGAACTCCTTCGAGCCCTTTCTTGCAGGGATCTGTGCACATGAGGAAGTCATCTTTGGGATCGATGATATTCAACACAGGTGCATGGGTCAGTAGATGTTTTAGGAATTTAAATATTTCTTCGCATTCTCGTGTCCATGTGAATTTAGCTCCCTTCTTTTGGAGGGCATTGATTGGACAACCAATTTTGGAGAATCCTTTTATAAATATCCTATAGTATCCTGCTAAGCCTATAAAGGATCTGATATCTGAAACGTCCTTTGGGGTAGGCCATTCCATGATAGACCTGATCTTGTCAGGGTCTACTGCTACTTCTTCTTCAGATATGACATGGCCCAAGTAATGTATTTGCTTCTGGAAAAAGTCGCACTTGCTAAATTTGGCATAGAGTTGATGTTCTCTTACCACTTGAAGCACAAGTCTAAGATGTTCCTCATGTTCCTCTCTATTCTTGGAGTAAATTAATATATCGTCAATACAAACCAGTACATATTTGTCTAGGAATTTGCTGAGCACATTGTTCATCAAGCACATAAAAGTGGTAGGGGCATTGGTTAATCCAAATGGTACTACCACAAACTCATAGTGACCATATCTCGTCCTGAAGGTAGTTTTGTGGATGTCGTCACCCTTGATTCAGACTTGATGGTATCCAGATCTCAAGTCAATCTTTGAGAAGATGGAAGCACCTCCCAATTGATCGAACAGGTCATCGATCCTAGGTAAGGGGTACTTGCTATTTATGGTTACCTTATTGAGTTGTCTATAATCTATGCACAGTCGGAGGGTACCATCTTTCTTCTTTACAAACAAAACTGGTTCTCCCCATGGAGACACGCTGGGCTGGATATAGCCTTTGTCCATCATTTCTTTTAGTTGTAATTTAAGCTCAACTAGCTCGGGTGTGCTCATCTTGTAGGGTGTCCTAGACACTGGCACCGCTCCCAGTGCAAGTTCTATCAAGAAGTCAATGTCCCTTCTCAGAGGTAGACCTGATACCTCTTTCAAAAATCTATCTCTATATTCTCTTAGTGTGGGGTGGTCTTCGAGGCTTGGTTTGTCATCTTCAACTGATTCCAACACCTGTATCACATAAAGTGGACATCCCTTTTTGCAATACTTTCTCATTTGAAGGGATGATATTCGTCTCACCGAGACAGGTTTTTGGATTCCTCGAAGGGTTATCCTTCTTCCTTCTTTACTTACACATTCTAAGGTTTTATGGTAACAGTCGAGTCTGTCTTTATATGTGGCTAGCCAGTCCATACCAATCAACAGGTCATATGATCATAGGGGTAGTATGTTAAGAGTTTCTTGGGTGGGGAATTCACCCATAGTGAATTGGCAAGATGGTATGACCTCCGCTACCTTTCTTTTGGTGCCAGTGGCTAACTGTACCAACCATGGCTTGGTGTGTTTATGTGGCTATAATTTACACTTATCAATAGCCTTAGGAGCTATATAACTCAAATTTGAACCAGGGTCAATTAGAATAGACACTATATGGTTGGTGATCATACCTTCCATCTCCACCACTGAAGCTTGGTGGTCATCTTGTTTATTATCCAAGGCTGGATAGATTTGGGACATACTGCTGGCCACATCATTGACGGTAGTATCTTCTTGAACGTTGTAAATTCTCTGACTATTCTGATGTCGGTGCGGGAAATCCCTCAATAGATGTTCTTCTCCACAACCCCAACATTTCAAGGGTTCTCTCTTTGGGTTATCAATCTTTCCTGGGGTAGATCCAGAAGGTTTATTTCCTCTCTAGGAGGGGAAATTCTGCTGGTGTACACTTCGGGTTGGGAAGCTCATCCTTGAGTCCTTTTTATAGTTTTTAAATTTTGGGGATTTAAACCCCTTTTTCTGGAATCCCAAACTATTCTTCTGCTTCCAGCGTTCGCGAGGTTCTGTTCGATGCCCCAGCTGTTCATAACAGTATCTTGCCTTTCGGATAGTGTCTTCTAGGGTCTTTGGCTCGTCAAACTCAATCCTGTTCTGATAGTCCTTAGGTAGTCCACTGATGAATTGTTGCACCTTTTCCTTTTCTTCTTTTATATAGGGTACGTACCTCAACAATTCGAGGAATATTCTGACATATACCTCTATGGTGCGTTGCCTCAGCTTGAGTTCATAGAATTCTTTAGTCTTTTCGTTGAAATATTTTTCCAACAGATACTTCTTCCTGAAGTATTTCTCAAACCATTCCGAAGATAGGTCTTCTTCGTAAATCCCTTTTACATTCTTAAGGTCTTCCCACCAAATGGAGGCTTTTCCATTCAAGTTGAAGGTGGCTATTCGGGCCTTCAAGTTTTCTGAGAAGTCATGGACTCTGAAATACTTATTAGTCCAAGAAGCCAAGCCTTCGCTTCCTCTCCCTTCTTTATTTCACTGTCGAAAGAGGGTGGTTTGGCCTTCTTGAACTCTTTGAGATTATGACTTTTGGAATGCTTTCACTTCTTCCGTTTTCTTTGGGAGTAAGAACTAGTTCTGCTACTAGAAGATCCCTCTGAGTCGCCAGTTTTCTTTCCAGACGACTTGTCCGACTCTTGTCCCTTATATCTAGGGTGGACCTTTCTCGAGGTGCTCTTCCTAGTGTGGCCACTTAAAAGACCACGTTTATGTATCTCAGGTGGACTTCTTTGTCTGTCGTCGGTCCGCGTGACTGGTGTCAGGTCCATGCTGCAATTGTCTTTGTATGTCGGATAAACTCTCCAGCAAGACTGCATTAATTTTTGTTTGCTTCTCTTACTCTTTTATCAACCTCTTGTTGTCAGCCTTGCAACTCTGTAGTTCGACCATGAGGCTTCTCACAGTCTCAGCTAGATTTGGAGGGGTCTCTACCGCTCTCCTTTCGTCAGACTCTTCGTATCTATTGTGGGAGCCATCCCCCACTTCGTGGTGCGTCACCATTCTATGCGTCTACAGTTTTCCCATGGTTGATCGTCTGCTTGTTGTGCAAGAAAAACACTTGTTGTTAGTGAACATTATATTCATTCACAATCAACGCATAATTCATATTTTTCAAATGCATACACAAAATAGGAATTTTCATTCTTAACTTCGGCTTTTGATAAGGGGGGTTAGGATAGAGAGTTACTCCTTTTAAGAGTACTTAAAATGGAGTTATTTTGCAACTCGTCCATGAGCCCAAGCAGGCCAAGTGTTGTAACGATGCTCTGATACCAATTTGTCACACACCCACTATGACAACCTAGATTTTTTTTGTCTTTTTCTTCGAGGGATAGAATCCCCGAGACTTCTATGGGGCCTAACGTAGACCCTCCCTTCCCTTATCCTCCTCCAAATGACCACAACCTGGCCTTAGCGTAAGTGCCTTTCGCAACTTGTGAGTTGGGAGTCAAGACTCTCGACTCCCCTTTCTCCAAACATCGATACCCGAGATATGATACGGGTATGGCTCCTTCCTCACTAACACCTGCTACATGTAATCATAGGCTAGGCCAAATACTAGCACCACTCGCAACTTCTCTAGTTGAGGTGTTGATCCCTCGTGCTCCTCCTTTGTGAATCCCCTAGACGTGAGAGGTCAACGTTACGTGGACTCTGCCAAAGCGATGCACACACGCCACTTGTCTCCTCCACCGTACTCTGCTCACGAGCTGTGTCGTTGTCACCTATCGCATGAGACCTCAGCTCTCGGCATTTCGCGGCCTTAGCGATCAAGGTGCAACTTCTTCATCCTGAGAAACCTCGAGCCACGATAAGTCAACAATGGGTTGACTCTTTCCCAGGTGACAAGTGTCCATCACCGATCACCCGCTTCCACCTTCCTCTGGGTGCTTGTTGTTAGGCCACCTGTCAACCACACGGTCCCCACTTACGGATGGGCCATGTGTTTGCATGAGCCCTCGGCGCTCTGCACTTCGCGACTTCTACAGTCGAGAAGAAACTCTCTCAAGTTCCGAACCCCTCATAGGCGATAACCACGAAAGTTCTGATCCCATGGTTCTCTCATGGCCTGGATCCAACGACCATGATCACGTCGTGATCTCACGAATCGTGAGTTTGTGTAGTCCTACCCTTGACCACCTCAAGTCGCGAGTCAGCGAAATGTTGCTCTCCTGCCGGTGCAAAGGCTAAGATCGACGGTCAATAGAGCTCCGTTAGATCCTTGGATCTACGGTCTTAGATCCCATCGCTACTTGCAAAAGCTGAAAGGGTCGAGATGTTAACGTCTGCACTCTTTCTCTAGATCCATCGGTCTTGACAAATCCGGGGTATTTTCGAAAGGCTTCTGACCGTTCGTCTACCAAATGATAGAGTATTCTCTCTTTCTATAATTGGACTCGCTATCCCTTCTGAGCTTGAATCACAAAATTCAACCTCTCGGGGCTTCAAACTCCCACGACTCTGAGACCTTAGAGAGATACACTTCCTTGCATAAGGTTTCTAGGCCTATATCACATGAACCTTCAGACTGTTCTTGGGCAATTGTCCCTAATCTTAGTCGAGTCTCTGGGTAAAGGTTCGACACGGTTCCAAGGTTTATGGGGTAATCCCCGGGGAAGAGTACTCTCAAAGAGCCTTCCCGAAACATTACGAGAGTCAAGAAAACAAGACGATTCTCAGTGGAGTGAACTCATTCCCCAAACTTAATCCTTTGTACAGAAACTGGCTATGGCATGTAAGTATACACATACATCCATTATTTCTAGTCTAAAACACCAGGCAATCATTCTACACATAAATTATTATGGGCATATAGACATAAGCATGTATTCATGATATTCAGTTTGAAATACAAGGTATAAAACACTTATAAGATCTACCAGGTGTGATGCAACTGCTGAGAGGGGTGCTCGTTTCCACCCAACCGTAGGCTTAGTGACTCTAAATGGATTTATCACTAGCCACCCCCGAGCTAGACCATGATGCTTTGAGGTTCAGTCTCCTACTTCCAGCTCAACGGAAGTCAAGGACGAAGGTTACTCTCCATCTTCTGATATAGGGAGAATAATCCAGGATGAAGGTTACTCTCCTTCTCCTGATACAGGGAGAATAATCTAGGACGAAGGTTACTCTCCTTCTCCTGATATTTATAACTCCCTGCATTTACAGGGTTTTCTTTAGTTTTCTTCCGCGATCCCCATCGTGCGTTCTTCTCTTCGCCCCTTTACCACATTTCCTCTCTTGCCAATTTGTCTGCAAGGTTGTGTGTGGCGTGAATTTCACCATCCATGTTCAGGTCTGAGGGCTTTTACGGATGGGTGGTTCACCCCCATCCTCTCATTAACTCTTGAGGAGCCTCCCCACCTACCAATCTGACAGGAAATCCATTCGAGGGTCAGAGAGCTGCTTTAGTTTTTGAGAAAGTATAAACCAGTACGATATTGGTTCGGTGGAAGTTAATGCAACCATTCCAGGTACCCTCCACCACCTCTCATCAGCCATCGTGGTATCTTTTAGCACATCCCTCTCCCAGCAGTCATGCAACACATATTCATAACATAATTTACATTCATCAACCTTTTATGCAAAGGTCCGTCAAATCAAACATTCAGATCTTTGAGTTTGCCATGGTTCTTGGCCAATATAGTTATTTTTACATACTGGGGGAAACAATGTCTTACATTTCTGCACACATCAAAAGATACGACCTCAACAAGAATGTGTCTTCGGCACACATCAAGAATGGTTCTCAAGGTCATGATTGGGGTTCATTAGCATCTAAGTGGGATACATGTGTCATGAATAGGTTTTGTGTAATGAAAATGAGTTTCAAGGCTTAAATGTGGTTAGAGGGAAACAACGGGTTTAAATCCTAAATGAAACTTATTGATCTCAAGCACCATCGTCATTAGGAGAGGGAAACATTGGTTTTATGTTTTAAATGTATCTTGGAGAAATAGAGACAAATGTGATTGGGAATTGGATATATGACTAATAGAATGGTTGTTTCAAATATGAGACTTCTATAGTCCACCAACATTAGAATTACTATTTGATTAATGGATTATTGGATTTATTAGGAAATCATGATTGAGGTTGTTGCCACTGGTCAATACTAAGATGAAGCAAGTTATGATGGTTTATCCTCTTCATTTCTTGTCTTATATAATGTTGAATAAGGTAATGGATGTATCCTTGTCTTTCTCATTGGTATTTTGTCTAATGAATATGTGCTAGGAAAGTAGTTCTACCTCCTCCTTTTCCCATATTTTCTATTTTTGAGTTATTTTCCTAGAATCACTAGATTTTGGTGTCCATGGTTCAGAACATCATTCCTATGGATGAATCCTATAAAACCCATTGTTTTTTGTCTAGAGTTTTGAATTTCCTCCAAATTAAAATTCAACATCTTATTCCTATTCAAAATCCATACCATAGATTGACTCCATGCACCATTTTTCTCTATTACAAATCCAATCTAAGCTTCATTTGTTAAATATGTTGTCCTTGGGTGACAAACAAGGATTCTTTCTTTAGGAATTATTGAGGACAACCCCCTTTTGGCTTGAGAAATGGATCGAAGGCTTAGAGTGGTGCAGGAAGGTGCATTCTACACAGTATGCCCTAACATTTGGCCCCTCTGTGAAATACAAAGGACAACCTAGGGGATAATTTAGGAACTAGCATTATTTTTAGGACTGAAATTCTCCGTGAGATGTAATGAAAAATCAATTGGCGAGTTCATTGTTCATTTGTTTTTTTGGGTTTTAATCTAGTAAATAACGATGCCCAACATCTTGTATTATTGAAGATTTGTATCTCGTTTGAAAGTTACTAACAACTCCACTAGGGAATAAAGCCATGTTTTCATTTCTATTATTATTTGCAACTTGTGGTTAGCTAGTAGTGGATCTTGAGGCAAAAGTATCTCACCTGAAAACTCCACATCCAACTCATAGTGTTGGACTGAGGTCAAATCGATGCATATATCTTCAATGACTAGCTATACATTGAGACCATATATTCAGGTTGGGTTTCTAATCTTATCTTGCATATTTTGTTAAATCTCATCCTAAAAGTCTTAAGTACCTCTTTGATTAAAAAATATTTGGAAATAGCCTTCTTATAGCTACATTTTTACTCATATCTATACTCTTTCAATATTTCTTAAGATACGATGGTATTTATCCATTTGATAGCCATAAACCCTTATGCTCAAAGACCCCTAATGTTGAAAACCATGATTCATCCTTTTCATTAGTTGTTATCATGGCCAAAAATCATCCTAGCTATGTCAATCCTTCGTTGGATGTAAGATATCAACCCCTAATCTTTCGTACAACCCTTCAACCTTGGTTAAATGGATATATGAAAACCATTTTATATTTCAAACTCACTCTAGAGGTCGTAATGAACATATCAGAGAATTTAAGGATATCACTAATAACCTTCTTTTTGAGCATCAAGATGTTCCATATGTTTCTTTGCACATTCCTTGCAAGGTGATGCTATATCCTGGTTTAGGTACTTGACAACCAACTCCATATCCACTTGGGATAAATTGCATTCTCATTTCCTACATATATGGGGGAAGAGAAATGATCATTTCGATATTTTTATAGAATTTAAATCTCTAAAGAAGGATGGCCTGGAAGGTGCAACAACATTCAATAATAGGTTTCTTAAGTCTTATCACGGAATCCCTAAGAACCTTAGGCCTTCAGAAGTTGTATCCATGTTGACTTATGTTGATGCCCAAAGTTCTTATGTTTCACTATACATTAGAGAAATTAATTCATCAAATATATATGCCCTCCTCGATGTTTCATTAAAACTAGAAGGTAAGTATGTTGGCTTTTGAACTATTGGCCTCCTCTTGTCCCCATTCCCTCAAGGAAAGTGAATGTAATAAAGAATCTAAGGATCCATCATCTACTCCAAACCTAGAAGATTCTTGCTTACACGAGAGCCCTCTAACCTTGTCAAAATATAAATATGGTGGGAGGACATCATTTGGGGTTGCATTAAAATTACAAAATGAACTATCAAAGGAATTCATGGAGTCCATTACATATATAGAACAACAATTTTAGCATAACGGGCCATCAAATTTTGATGAAGTGGGGGTGTTCATAAAATTTCAAGGACACATTCAGGGTGAAAACTTTATGGGCCAACGCATCATCTTGAGAAATAAATTGTTGAGACAAATGGAAATTTGTCACCTTTCTCCATTTGCAAAAATAGTTGGCAACCAAAGGATACAAGAAAAGAAAAGGGTGATTTGTAGCTCATTGGTCATGAGACTCGTGACATGTTTAATGAACCTCTTTCTAACCTAAATTATATTTGTATTAATGAATGATAATAATATCCTAGTGTTGATCTAGAGGCTACTAACTAAGAAGGAAATGTTTCCCAACAACGAAATTCTGAACACAATGAAGAGAGTGATAAGTGCTACACGTATGATGAGAAATTATATTAGTTTCTCTCAATCACAATGAGGGAAAATTTCTCATAAATCTTCATCCTAATCAAAAGGAGGAAGGGACATTAATCTTCAATAATAAGACTTCCAAGGAAGCCATAATAATGAAAAATAGAAAGGAAATTACGACAACAAATAAGGGTACTAACCTAAATATGAAGATGGAGTCGAGGCACAAATTTCACAAGCATTACAACATTTGAGTTTGAAATTTTATAGTAACCTGGATGACAATGAGAAGAACAGAATTGATATTTCCTCTAACAAGATAATGGAAAGTGAGGATTTTGTCTTTATTGATGAATTTTATGTACCCTATGTACTTACTTTTGAACCCAAATGTATGAATAAGTGATTATTTATGAAGACCTAATTGCGGCATGGATGGAGGAGAATTCCCATAAAGTAGAGAAACAAATAAGATATTAGAGATATGTAACATCCCACTCTTGCACACACTGAGCGAACTTATTCTTTGAGGACACTTGCTCGCAAGTGATCCAGATTATTATAGTATTAAGCATTTGATTTTGATTATGAGCCGTTATGGATAGATGACATGTTGTTTTGCTGCATTTACATAGACATGTGCTATTGACTCGGTTTTATTGAGTGTGCAGGATTTTGGACCTTGAAGATGCAGAGGCATCGAGGGAACCCCTTAGACTCCGGATCAAGTCGGGGAGTGAACTATTGGGGTTTGATTGTTTTATATGTGATATTAGTGCATCTGATTAGATGATATGATTATGGATATATTTCTGACATGATTCGTTGATGATGCAGGCTGACAATAGCTTGCCAACCATACTCACATTTGGAGTAGAGGGGTCACACATGACTACCATAGATGTTGAGGGAGAGGTGTGGCCAACAACCCTGCCACAACCTACTAGCACTCCCGCTGTGGCTCGAATTGTAGGTTAACGATTACCTCGTTCGAGAGGAACCAGGATGTCGTGAGGGGAGACTGGGACAATCGCTCATGATGATTCTAAGGGGTGCACAATTAGGCAGCACTTCTAAACTCTATATAATGGAGGGAGGAGAAGGATGATGGATCTCTTCTGTTTGCATAATGTTACGCTGCAAAAAATTATACTTGACTGACTTAGCTTGTGGGAGTTGGGATATCCAACTCAGTGAGGAGTGGTAGCTCGACCTTGCGAGGCGAGCTGAGAGCTAGATGATTATATGGTTAGTGTGTGTGGCCCCTTTGCGACTCAAGGGGCTAAGGGAGAAGAAGAGTATCCCTAGCGTTGGCTGGGAGGTATCGGTGAAGTCTCCTCGATCGGAAAGTGGGAGTTGCACGGAGAGCGCAGGACATCAACACAGAGCTGGCGACTTGGGCTACGATACGCTTCCTTGTTTCTGCATGGTAGATTGTTAGTATGATTTATGCTTTCAGTTCTGTATGCTTAATCAGGTAAATAATATGATAGTCTTAGCATTCTAGTTGATGATTGAAATTTCCCCCATAGCCTTAGCTCGATGTTGATTGATTCTCGTGGCCTTTGATCCCCGCATGACTTGACCGTCCTATAGTTTTATTGATTTGTGATGATTTGCATTTTATATTTTTCCTTCATCCCTAACTCATCCGTCCACACCTGGGCAGTCGACTAGGAGCCTGATCTACGATCCTCGCTTCGGTGTTAATAGACCTATGGATCTAAACGCCTTGCTTTTCTGTGCGTGAATGATGAGCGAATGATGTTCCAGGATGATGAGTGAATTATGGTCTGCCCAGGTTGATTCTTTCAGGTAGCATGTGGTCTTGCGCCTTGATGTGTTTAATTAACCCTGCAATTTTTGATTGATGGCGAACTTTTCTTTAACTCTGTGTTTTTATATAGTGCTGGACAACTTAACTCTGTGTTGATTTACTAATGGCCTTATTCTCTGTGTTTTATTTTTGTGTCTGCGCCTTAATTTATTTGAAGAATTTTTTTTTTTGGGTTTTTATTTTACTCTAACCCTTCCAGCGTTGGCTTCTGTGCTATTAGCTTGACTGTGATCCTTATTGAAAAGCTAGAAATTGCAGTTAAGCACAACATTTATTTTCTTTACGATAGCAACTAATGTCAGTTAAAAACAACAAATTTTTACTTGGACCCTGTGGATAGCATATTTTAGACTCAACTATGAATTAATTAGATGGGCAACGAGCTACTCATTATTGATAAATATATTATAGGTCGTTCTACGTTTTCGTTTTGAAATTTATGTCTGTATGTGGTTCTGTATGTCCACGTTTTTGTGTTTTGTGTCGAAATCTCGACGTTTTTTTTAATGCGTGTTAGTTGAATTCCAACCGAGATGATTTAGTTTGTTGCGTTGAGCTCTTAGTGGTTAAATTCCAGCCTGGAATTCCCACTTGTTGTCATGCCTTATTTTGGTTGGGGTGAAATTCCTGTGGGCGTCTACCTATGTTGACGCGTGGAGAATAGCTTATGCGGGGCTCTCTCCTTGCACTCCATGTGTGGGCGCCTTCTTGATGCCTTGCCTCTTGGTTGATGGTCGAACTTGTTGGCATGCCGCTCGATACAAATTGGATATTGGACTTACAGTTCATTATGGTTCATGTTTTTTTTTGTAATGCATTGTTATGTGAGAACCCATGAATGTTTCTGACAGCATATCCCTGGGCCACTTGTTAAGACCAAAATCGTGCTTGCAAGACTGCGATTTTCCAACTGTTACCTGGTGATTTTTGGCCAACTAATATGTCTGTGTTTTGCATTGTGTTACATGGCATTGGCCTTTAGTTAAACTGTGATTGCTTTTTTTTTTGGAATGCAATTCGTTGCTTAATACCTGGTTGATCTCTCCTTCATTAATTACCACCTTCATTTTCATTTAATGATGGTGTAAATTCTTGACAATTCACAATTTAAGGCATGTGCGTGTACCAATTTTACAGTTGAGTGCTTGCTCTTTTAATAACAACTCTTAGCTGACAGGTGAAAAGGGATGACATGTTTTACACATCAGTTTATTTAGCGTTTTTTTTTAATGGACAACTTCTCCCTTAACAACCTTTGTTTAGTATAGTATTCAATTTGATTGGGCAACCCTTTTTTCGATTAGATAACCTTTAATTTAATTTATACCAGACTTTTCATTAGCTGGAAATTTGGTTTTACCAGACTTGTTAAATTAGAAGGTAGTTGTTGCTTATAGTGTTAGTGTTGACTTAATTAAGCTTGCTAAATTTAATTTGCATTTATAGTTAATTTAGATGGTACATTGATGACCAAATTATAATTTAGACTTTCTCCATGTGATTTGCATTTAGTGTTAAAATGACGGTACATTAAGAACTAATTTGTAAATTTATATCGTTAACAAGTGGGATAATTGCAGCTGGTGCATTAATGTTGTTAAGGTCGTCTATGAGGTTAATTGCTAAACTAGATTGTATTTACTGATAAATTTAGATTTTGCCAATTCAAATTGCACTTAATGGTAAATTAGATTGGCATGTATTGACTAAATTGTGATTTAGACGTGTTGATTTAGAGGGTAAGTTATGTCACTTTAGATTGGTATTTATAGACTGATTTAGATGGGATTAAAGGGTTGGGTTGGTGACGAACTCATGTATTGTCTTGCGTCTTCCCTTGTTGTCATCCTCTTGCATCTCGTCGACCTATTGTTGGGGTGTGGGTGTGGTCATGTGTCAGCTATTTTAGCCTCCTAGCACGTGGGTTGGTCTTGAGCCTATGGTCCAAATAGAATATGTTGCGCCAAGGTTATTGTCGTTCCTCTCATTTGGGGACAACATGATTCCTGATGAGGGGATCATGGCGTGCCCTATTGGATAGCGGCGAATGATGACTTGGCCGTAGTCAGTGCCTTCCGTGTGAGTGGTTTTGAGCATTGCAAGTTGGCCTTCAACGCATGGGTTGATTTCCTTCATGCATTTGGTTCACGTGCCTTGAGGTTCTAGTCTTTATTGTCAAGGTCGTTGTGTTAGGATGGGGATGTTGTCCCTTATCTTTTAGGCATGGTCATGTTTGCATCGGGTGTGTAGTCGTTTCTCCTTGTTGTCCTATGCTTGTTTCGTCTAGTTGCCCCTGTTCTAGTGAGTGGAGTCATATTTGCTTGTCTCCTAGACTGCGTGCCTGCATTCATCGTCAATGGTGTGGTTAAACTGTTGTTGTCGTCGCCTTCTTGCCTAAAAAAAAAAAGAAAAAAAAACTTTTCACTTCTGCTTCGCTTATAGTTGTAATGATGGGGTCATTACAAGATATGTAACTCATTCATTGTTTTCCTCTATTTATACTCATTTCCATTTTTCTTTAAATGCTAACCAATGTTTCTCCATTATTGATCATTCTTCTAGCAATGTTTCTCCCTCATGGGAACATCTTATGGTCATTGTGGATGTCGTTCCTTGTCTTGTAACTTCCCAAACCCAAATGACATATGTCAGGCATATTGTATGTGATAATTTATGTTACATTTAATGTCAACCTGGGGGTTCATAAAATTAGAGGTGCAAGAACAAGAAATGCATGAACAAATCCTATTCTAGTCTATGTTAGCAACCAATGCCAACAAAAAAAACTTTAAAGTGAAATAAATGAAATCAAATGACCTATCACTAAGGATACCAATCCAAAAAGAAAAAGTGTATTTAAATCATAAAGCAATCTAAGGAATTCAAAAGGAAATTTTAGACATCTTAATCTTTCATTCATATATTTATATCAAGATTAACAAGGGCACTACATACTATGTCTAGATGTTTGATCTACACATAAATATGTTTTCTTATGAGATCTCGTTGAATTAATGAATTTTTAAGACTTCAATGTATGATTGAACCAAGATACTCAAGACTGGAAATTAAACCTATGAACATTTATTAGTTCATTAATTTAAGGTTTCATTAATGGCACTTAGTGCAATATTTCACTTGAGGTTTAAGTGTTCATGCACCTGAAAGATGATTAACTTATCAAACTAAATGTGTTCTAATTACTACACTTTAACTTTTATGAGAATTTATACCATTCAAGATACAACCCAAATTAGTCAATGGAAGAGATGAAATATTTTAAAATGTTATTGACCTAATCTTGGAATGAAAATCTTAGAAAGGTAAATTATGGAATCTATAAACTCACAAACTAAAGACACAAATTACTATGTCAAATGTGACAAGTATTTATTGCTGGAATTGCACTCTTGCATTTAGATTATTTATTTCAGTGCAATTATGACTAAGGGAGATTCTTTCCATTCATTTTAACATATGGATTTATTTAAAATAAAATAACAAAAGAATAAAATTAGAACACCATATTGGCCTATTAAGAGATGCTCC
>ML777102.1:1243103-1255403 GCA_009831015.1 Picea engelmannii | reverse complement strand
ATGGACAAAATTGACCTGAACTCCTATAAACATCGTATATGATAGATAAAAATGTGTTAGAAGATAAACAGGAAAGGTCCCAACCTTGAGATGTCGTTGAATAATCTACCATTTTACATCGCCATACAGGCTAGCATCATTACATTTATAATATAGGGTCTTGCAATATAGTTGACTATTATCCTAACAACACTACAATGATATCATCTAGCACTTACAATTTATCTAAATCCATCACTTAACACTTCCATTAAACAAGTGACGTAGAAATTATCCTTATCATAATATTAGCATTAAATTTAATCAATACATTATTTTAAACTTTACCATGAACGACAATGGTAATTGAAACAAGCCTTATCCTAATATTGGTATCAATACCACATCATTACATAGTTGTTTAAGTCCACCCAATGACAACACCCTTACCCTAATGTCAATATAAAAATAACATCACATTTATAAATAACATCATCTTTAAATATAACAATAAACCATCATATTAAAAACGACGATATATAACAATGACAATATTTAAAATGACATTATTTAAAATAACAGTATTTTAAAAAGGACCATATATAAAATTAAGGATATTTAAAAATGTCATATCCAAAATATCAACATTTAAAATGACAATATATAAAAATAACATCATAATTAAATTATTGGTGACACTAAACTTACCATAATACTACCCTAGTATTAACAACCTGGCATTTATTTTGGATAACCTTGCAAGCAAATAAAAGGTACAAGAAATATCACGACTGATAGGTGGTCTTTAAAATACCCATACGTCTAGCAAGGTTTCAAAAACAACGCCCTGACTGCAGCTACATTTAACGTTATGGCATAAGCTGGAGCATGACGGAAAACAGTTTCGCAAGAGTTAAAGGATTTATAAAAATACACCACCTCCAGGAATTAGCGAATTGCTACCCTCAGTTTAAGGCGTGGATGACTGAACGTGGATGTCATCCTGAGAGGCTCAGCGCTGTCCACTCAGCTTTTAACTAAAAACTCTGTCGTTACATTCTACCCATAAAATCGGCCGCCCTTCATGCTGTCACTTCGTCAAATCGTTTTTACAGCCATGACAATGATGAGGTTACTGCCAGGTGCAGGGAGGGAGGATTACAACAAGTGGTAAAACGCAGAAGGGACACCCATCAACGCAGGGAAGGGGTGAGCTTGCTAAAATGGGGTTGTCAATGAATAAAGGGAGGAGTACATGGCTATGAACAAGAGAGTAGCACCCAGGTCGAAATTTCCCTCAATCGCAATGGCTCAGGGTCGATTTCTCCGTCAATTGATGAAAGAAATAAACACACACACAACAATTCATAGATGAAGTAAAATGCACAGAGTAAATTCTTTTTCCCCAAAAACGTGTTACTATCATCAACAACAACAATGAAATACAAAAATGAAATTTCCAGAAACCCAAATTCATTAACAATTTAACCAAGCAAAATTTCCAGAACTACATCACAGTAACCGTTCCAAACGAAATTGCCGACGAAGTTTTTCAGTATCACAATTACAAGAACAATTTCCAGAAACAATTTAACGTTAATCATTCATAAAAACGAATTTGCCAGAACTAGCTTTTTTTTTCAGTAACATTTATATAATGACAAATTGCCAGAAACAATCTCACAATAACCATTTACTGAAACGAAATTGCCGCCAGATTTTTTCAGCATGACATTACACAATGAATTCGCCGCAGGGGATGGAGAAGAAGAGATAATTACAAGGTTAGATATTACTCAAGTGACACAGTAAAATTTTGCAGCAACATTTAAAAACACAACAATCCACTGGAGTAAGCAAATAAAGAACAACCACTCAGCCCAACGATAACCAACATCGATTGAAATTAAACATTCATCCATCTAGATTACCATTACATAAGCATATCTAATCATAACCTAATGCATTATACTCTACTAATCAAAGAGCGTACCGTTGTCCTTCTCCTGCTCCGAGTGCCGCCCACGCGCTCCGTGCCGCTCCCGCTCGCCGACCGTCGAGACCTCACCGGTACCTCCCAGCCAAACGCTATGGGTACTCTGCTTCCCCCTTAGCCCCCCGAGCCGCAAAGGGGCCACACCTGATCCAGAAGATAAGTCTAGCTTCTCAGCTCGCCTCGCAAGGCTGAGCTACCACTCCAATCCGAGCTGAGAAAAACCCAACTCCTCACAAGCAATCAGTCAAGCCACAATCCGGCAGCGTAACGTTACGCTAACCGTCCATCCCCTTCTTCCTCATCTTCCCTTTCCTTTATAGAAATTTCAGACCCACCTACTTTCCTAAACACATTTTAATTAAGTTTTAATGAAAACTCTCAAAAATATCTATCGTACATGTGTCACTCATCCCCCATGTTTCTCCAAAATTATTTTCTTTATAATTAATTAAAAGACTCATTTCCCTCACCCACCTATAGTCGCTCCTAAAATTACTCCTAGGTGTTCCTAGATTCCCTTACACGCTTTTAATAACTTTCCCTAAAAGAAGTTGCTATTTTAGTTCATTATAGAAAGTTCTTTATTGCTGATTCCTTTTGGCTTTTTACCCTATGTCCCCCACTTTCCTTTAATATGTTTTCTTTATTACTAGTTTCCCTATTCCTATTATTTATTTCTCTTTTTTTTTTTTTTTAAACCCAAAAAGATAAATGCGCTTATTAATCTTTTCATTATATTTCTAAAATCCTAACTTTTATACTCCCACACTTTAAATAATTTTATTTCTTCTTTATAATTTAAAAACCATGGGTTTCAATTAATTTATCTCCCTCATTACTTTACCCCCCCTTAATTTAAGAAGACATTAACTAATACTTAGGAGGGTTTTGGTTAGCGCCCTTATGTTTATTTTTGTAGGGTCCTTTCTTAAGGCTAATCAAATTTTATCTTAGAGATGTTTTAAATTTAGGTTTAGATTTGAACTGGGCGATAATTCATTAGGGGAGTCGTTTTGAGAATTTCTTAAGGTGTTAAGGTCTTAGGGTCATCTAGGTTGTCTCATCATCATCATCAATACGACGTGCCCTTCAGGATGCACTACGTGCTCCAAGGGTGCCACTCGCCTCGTTTGCTTCTGTTGCGAGACGTGCCCTTCAGGATGCACCACGTGCTCCAAGGGTACCACTCGCCAACTTGTGTTTCTTTTGCACGACGTCCCCTTCAGGATGCACCACGTGCTCCAAGGGTGCCACTCGCCGACTTGACTGATTGGTAGACATCTATAACCTCTGGAGTCAACACTCCGCCAGGTTAACTTGTGGGAGACTAAGCGCTCTAAGGAATAAGGCCGCCGCCTTATTGCGTGCCCCTTAGAATCATCGTGAGCGACTGTCACAGTCTTCCCTCACGGCATCATGGATCCTCTCGAACTAGGTAATCATTAACCTACAGTTCGAGCCACGGCGGGAGTGCTAGTAGGTTATGGCAAGGCTGCTGTCCACACCTCTCCCTCAACCTCTCTGGAAATCGTGTGTGGCCCCTTTACTCCATATGTGAGTCTGGTCGGCAAGCTTTCGTCAGCCTGCATCATCAACCATCATGTCAGAACATGTCAACAACATATCATCAAATAAATAAAATATCATGGTAAATAAATCAACCCAAATAGCACACTCCCTGACTCAATCCGGAGTCCAAGGGGTTCCACCGATGCCTCTGCATCCTCAAGGTCCAAAACCCTGCACACTCAACAAAAATGAGTCAATAGCACCTGTCTACATCAAGTAGTAAAACATCATGTCGTCTATCATAACGCATCATAATCAAGCACAAATGTATTAATATCAGAAAAGTCCAGATCACTTGTGAGCAAGTGTCCTCAAATAATAAGTTCTCTCAGTGCGCCAGAGCGGGATGTTACATACACCCCCTCTTGGTCTAAACTTCGTCCCGAAGTTTCTCAATATAAATGCCGAAATAAAAGTACCACAGTATCATAAGTCTATCTATCAAACAAAAATGGAAACTGCTGGCGCATATCATATGCGTCCTCCCAGGTCGCTGAGTGAGGACTATAACTGTCCCACTAGACCTTGACCTGATCTACTGTTCAACGTCATAACTTTCAAACGCGATGATCTAAAATGTGGACCGGCTCAGCTGTGAGTGCTCCCTCATCCGATACCTGCAAGGAACTCATGTCAATCATGTGGGAAAGATCACTAATATAATGTCTCAAAACAGATACATGAAAAACATCGTGCATACGCCTCAAGGAATCAGGCAAGGCTAGTCGATAGGCCACAGGCCCCTTTCTCTCCACAATCTCGAAAGGTCCCATGAACCTAGGAGAGAGTTTAGATCCCTTCCTAAACTTGATCGAACTCTTATGCGGTTTAACCCGCAAGAAGACTCAATCGCCGACCTCGTAACTACGGTCGACTCAGTGCACATCGACATAACTCTTCTGTCGATCTTGCGCTTCTTTAATCCTTTGTCTTATGGTTTGCATTTTCTCTTCCATTTCTTGGATCTCTTCTGGTCCCACCAGGACCCTGTCCTCAAGACGATCCCAACTCAAGGGCGTCCGACATGGTCACCCATAAAGAAACTCAAAAGGTTCCATCTTAATGGTGCTCTGGTAAGTGTTGTTGTAAGCGAACTCTACTAGAGGAAAGAATTCCTCCCAACATTTTTGTTGGTCCATCACGTACATGCGCAACATGTCTTCCAAGGTTTGGTTCGTACGTTCTGTCTGTCCATTAGTCTCTGGGTGATACGCAGTACTAAAATTAAGTTGAGTTCCCAAGGCCTCTTGGAAACTCGTCCAAAATCGTCCAGTAAACATCGATCCCCGATCGGATATAATCCTCTTAGGCATGCCATGCAGCCTCACAATCTCACTGATGAAAACTCTCGCTATGTCAGGTGCCTGATACGTCGTATGCACAGGAATAAAGTGAGCACTTTTCGTCAGAGTGTCTACTACTACAAAAATCGAGTCGTGTCTCCTTTCCGTCAGTGGCAATCCAACAATAAAATCCATCGAAATAACTTCCCATTTCGATTCCGGAATGGCACGTGGTTGAAGTAATCCTGCCGGGTGTCTATGTTCAGCCTTTACCTGTTGACACTCGAGACATCTAGCCACAAAGTTGACTATGTCGGCCTTCATTCCCTTCCATAAGAATAAAGGTTTAAGGTCTGCCCTCATCTTCATGACTCCTGGGTGAGCCATGTAAACTTCTCTATGATCCTCGCTCAGGATCAACATCCTCAACTCATCGTTTGGCGGTACGTAAATCCAACCTCTAAACCTCAATAACCCATCACTATCAAAAGAAAATCCCTCATATCGTGGTACCATCATTGTGTTTTGTCCGATAAAATCCTCGACTTCTTTGTACCAGTCATCGTCACGCTGTAAAGTGAGAATTTTCTCACGTAGATTTGTCTGAAGAGGCAACACTGAAAATATGCGTGGTCTCTGACTCAAAGCATCAACCACTCATTTCACCGTTCCCTCTATGTAAGTAATCTCAAAGTCCTACTCGATAAGCAATTCCGACCAACGTCGTTGTCGCGCGTTCAGGTTGCTTTGCGTAAGAATGTGTTGTAGTCCATAATGATCAGTCCTTAATTCAAATTTTCGTCCAACCAGGTAGTGTCTCCAAACCTTCAAGGCATAAATTATGGCTAATAACTCTAAATTGTGCGTCGCGTAATTCTCCTCATGCCTTCTCAGTTTTCTTGAAATGTAAGCAATCACTCGTCCGTCTTGCATCAAGACTCTTCCTAAACCTTCCTTGGATGCGTCAGTGCATACCAAGAAGTTTTCATCCATGTCAGGGACCTTTAGTATTGGTGCTGTGGTCAACAACTCTTTAAGCCTTCGAAATGCTTCTGCGCATTTCCCGGTCCAAACAAACTTCTTGTTTTTTTTCTGCAATTCCGTGATCGGATTTGCTATCTTCAAAAATCCCTCGATAAACCATCGATAGTATCCTGCTAAACCCATAAAGCTACGCACTTTTGTGACATTCGTCGGTGCAGGCCATTCCATAATAGCCTCAACCTTGGCTGGATCCACGGTGATACCTTCGCTAGAGATGACATGCCCTAAGTAGTGAATCCTCGATTGATAAAAAGAGCATTTGGAAAACTTCCCATACAGTTTGTGTTCTCGTAAACACTGTAATACCAAGCGCAAGTTCTCATCATGCTCCTCCGTCGTCCAAGATTAGATCAAAATATCGTCAATGAATACTTGGATGAACTTGTCCAAGTACTCACGGACCACCCCGTTCATCAAACTCATGAATACCCCTGGGGCGTTTGTCAATCCAAATGGTAAAATAGTAAACTCGTAATGTCCAAATCTCATCTTAAAGGCGGTCTTAGGGACATCATCCTCCTTGATCCGTAACTGGTGATACCCTGATCGCAAATCGATCTTGGAGAACACCGTCGCACCCTTCATTTGATCGAACATATCATCAATTCTTGGTAAGGGACACTGATTCTTGATAGTAGCCTTGTTCAGTTGACGGTAGTCAATGAAAAGCCTACACGATCCATCCTTCTTTCGAATGAAAATAACCGGTGCACCCCACGGTGACACACTAGGACGTATCAGTCCCAGGTCTAGCAACTTCTTCAGTTGCATTTTCAACTCTTGCAACTCCGGGGTCGACATCCGATAAGGAGTTCTTGCTATTGGTTCGATCCCCGGTTTCAGGTCTATAGTAAACTCCAATTCTCTTTCTGGTGGCATCCTAGGCAATTCCTCTGGAAATACGTCTGCAAACTCCTTCACCACCAGAAGGTGTTCTAGACCTTCTGCTACTCCCTTTTCGTTTAGCGCAAGGATCGCATAAATCTTGCACCCCTTGCGCATACTCTTACATAACTGTAAGGAAGAGATGAACCTCATGGATACTCCCTGGTTCCATCCTACAATCACCTATCTCTGTCCCTCATCATCCACCAAGCTCAACCATTTCGTCTTACAGTTGAGTATCGCCTCATGCGATTCCAACCAATCCAATCCATACCGATCATGACGTCATAAGATCCTAAGATCATGGCGTACAAGTTGACCCTCGTGAAAAACTCTCCCAGGTTAAGGGCACAACCCATAACCTTTCCTCCAACCTTCTGTTTGGCTCTCGAAGCCATCTCCACGAAGCTAAACTCATCCTGTTCGACTGCCTTTACCTTAATCCTTTTTAGCGCTGCACCAGAAATGAAACTCTCAGTAGCACCTGGGTCTATCAAAATACTAAGGGTCTGGTCAGCGACAGTACCTTTTGTCTCGAGCACAGTCGAATGGTGCTCTGCCTGGCGGTTATTCACCGCTGCGTGAATCTGATGGGCCTTGCCCATATTTCCCACTGTAGTGGGTCCGGTTGATTCGGACGCTCTGGTCCTCTCCACAGGACACTCGCGCTGGTAGTGTGGCTCCCCACACGTCCAACACCCCTTCTTCGGCCCAGTAGTCCTGGTACCCGAAGTAGAAGATGACGACCCACTGGCCTGGAAACCTGGTCTGTTCTGCTGAACATGCCTAAACTCCTGGTGCTGTGGGCGACGCTGCTGCTGGTGCTGTGGTCCTCGATAAGGGGTCTGCTGCTGAGGCGACAGTCGTCGAGGTGTAGTGAACGTGGATCCCCTCTGGAAGCCGCGATATCCCGACGTATGTCTCGCTGGTGTCTGGTGCTGCAGCGTTCCAGATGAACCTTGCCTTGCTGGTCTCACTGGAGTCCTGGTCTAACCCCCGCTGATAAGCTCCTCCTCTGCTATGAGGGCCTTTTGGACAACATCGTGCAAGGTTTGAGGCATCAAGATCCTAACCTTTGCACGCAGGCTGCCGTCAAGGCCAAACACAAACTGGTTGACCTTGAGCTTCTCAGTGTTCAGGTGTGGAGCATACCGGAGTAGCTCCATAAAATGTGTCTCGTACTCAGGCACTGTACGACCTCCCTGTCGTAATGTGTTGAACTCATTGAGCTGATGCTCAATGAATTCCTCTGAAATATACCTCTCTCAGAACCGTTCCTCGAACAGTTCCCATGACACGTCTTCGACGACCATGTTCAGCTGCGGTAGGAGCGTCTTCCACCATAGAAGAGTGCTCCCCTTCAGTTGAAAGAACACCATGTGAACCTTCATGTTGTAGGTATAATCGCGAAGTGCGAAGCACATCGCCATATTCTCCAACCATGCCTCGGTGGCTACGCCGTCCGGGGCACCAAAGAACTCGAGAAATTTCACTTTCTCGAGTTCACGGTGAATGCTACCAGTAACGGCCGATGCGCATGGCGGAACCTCTGCGGGTGCCGATGCCCTGGCCTCGTCTCTGTCCAATCGGCTGATCAGAGCCTCGAACATGCACTGAAAGGATCTCATCATCCCAACGACGTCACCAACCGCTATCTACTCCTGTCCGAGAACCTGCTCGCCTCCCTGGGGGTTAGACCCCTCAGGCGTGGATGCTACTGGAGGCGTCACGCCTCCTCCCCTAGCACCCCATCGTCTGCCTCTGCGGCATCCTCTAACCATGATTGCCTACACACACACAATCAACTCTTTCAACAACAGTATAATAAAATCAATTGTGACAACGAAATCCGTAGTGAATCCCAGGTCCCGAGTCGAACCGACTCTGATACCATATGTAACGAACCTCATTGTTACGACAACAACCCTGTAGCAGGTGCAATTTTTTTTTTCTTTTAAGGTGTGTGTGGGCGTGTAAAGAGGAAACAGACACACTTGACTCTACGTCGCCACCTGACGACTAACAAGACGCAACCACGATGATCACAACAAGAGAACACAAGGTGCACAACAAGTAACTGCAAGCATATAAATGACATAGACATAAGGAAGAATCCATAACAGTAGATTTTACTATTTCTACACAGGAAAGCAGGGCGTTTAATCTTAGTCCTCTGCTCCGGAGAAAGAGAAGGTCAGATAGGCTCATGGCCGACTGCTCAGGTAGAAACTAGTAATCTCCATCAAGTGTGTTGCAAGAGTGGAAACCCTGCCTTTAAAGGGCCCGAGACTCTTGATACGGCACTGGATTGTTTACACGAATAATCACACACACAGACTCACATACTAGGGCTACTAGTAGGTGTCTACCTCTCGCCAGACACGACTGGCCCCATACTTAAATGACTCAGCCAAGTACAACCATAAATAAACGCACGACCGCAACCTCTATGGAAGGTGCAGAACAAAAGGACCCAACAATGACCAACCATTATGACGACAAGGCATTATCTCCGCCTCCATTAGCATTAAGTACCAACCTGTTATTCCCTTAAATTTCCACTAGTCGAAGAGTCGCCAATTCTACCCTTAAATAATGTCAAATCAATTTAATGCAAGTACCCAACACTAATACAAAATAACTGATTGTATAGCATTAATAATTCACAACCATACTACTGAGTTACCTACAATACATTCTAAATAAGTCATGTCAAATTTACCTTCAAATCTTATTGAGTGGGTAAGTATCATAATGGACAAAATTGACCTGAACTCCTATAAACATCGTATATGATAGATAAAAATGTGTTAGAAGATAAACAGGAAAGGTCCCAACCTTGAGATGTCGTTGAATAATCTACCATTTTACATCGCCATACAGGCTAGCATCATTACCTTTATAATATAGGGTCTTGCAATATAGTTGACTATTATCCTAACAAAACTACAATGATATCATCTAGCACTTACAATTTATCTAAATCCATCACTTAACACTTCCATTAAACAAGTGACATAGAAATTATCCTTATCATAATATTAGCATTAAATTTAATCAATACATTATTTTAAACTTTACCATGAATGACAATGGTAATTGAAACAAGCCTTATCCTAATATTGGTATCAATACCACATCATTACATAGTTGTTTAAGTCCACCCAATGACAACACCCTTACCCTAATGTCAATATAAAAATAGCATCACATTTATAAATAACATCATCTTTAAATATAACAATAAACCATCATATTAAAAACGATGATATATAACAATGACAATATTTAAAATGACATTATTTAAAATAACAATATTTTAAAAAGGACCATATATAAAATTAAGGATATTTAAAAATGTCATATCCAAAATATCAACATTTAAAACGACAATATATAAAAATAACATCATAATTAAATTATCGGTGACACTAAACTTACCATAATACTACCCTAGTATTGACAACCTGGCATTTATTTTGGATAACCTTGCAAGCAAATAAAAGGTACAATAAATCTCACGACTGATAGGTGGTCTTTAAAATACCCATACGTCTAGCAAGGTGTCAAAAACAACGCCCTGACTACAGCTACATTTAACGTTATGGCATAAGCTGGAGCATGACGGAAAATGGTTTCGCAAGAGTTAAAGGATTTATAAAAATACACCACCTCCAAGAATTAGCGAATTGCTACCCTCAGTTTAAGGCGTGGATGACTGAACGTGGCTGTCAGCCTGACAGGCTCAACGCTGTCCACTCAACTTTTAACTAAAAACTCTGCCGTTACATTCTACCCATAAAATCGACCGCCGTTCACGCTGTCACTTCGTCAAATCGTTTTTACAGCTGTGACAATGATGAGGCTACTGCCAGGTGCAGGGAGGGAGGATTACAGCAAGTGGTAAAATGCAGAAGGGACGCCCATCAATGCAGGGAAGGGGCGAGCTTGCTAAAACGGGGTTGTCAATGAATGAAGAGTGGAGTCCATGGCTATGAACAAGAGAGTAGCACCCAGGTCGAAATTGCCCTCAATCGCAATGGCTCAGGGTTGATTTCTCCATCAATTGATGAAAGAAATAAACACACACACAACAATTCATAGATGAAGTAAAATGCACACAGTAAATTCTTTTTCCCCAAAAACGTGTTACTATCATCAACAACAACAACGAAATACAAAAACGAAATTTCCAGAAACCCAAATTCATTAACAATTTAACCAAGCAAAATTTCTAGAACTAGATCACAGTAACCATTCCAAACGAAATTGCCGACGTAGTTTTTCAGTATCACAATTACAAGAACTATTGCGAGAAACAATTTAACCTTAATCATTCATAAAAACGAATTTGCCAGAACTAGTTTTTTTTTTTTTTCAGTAACAATTATATAAAGACAAATTGCCAGAAACAATCTCACAATAACCATTTACTGAAACGAAATTTCCGACAGAGTTTCTTAGCATGACATTACACAGTGAATTCGCTGCAGGGGATGGAGAAGAAGAGATAATTACAAGGCTAGATATTACTCAAGTGACACAGTAAAATTTTGCAGCAACATCGATTGAAATTAAACATTCATCCATCTAGATTACCATTACATAAGCAGATATAATCATAACCTAATGCATTATACTCTACTAATCAAAGAGTGTATTGTTGTCCTTCTCCTGCTCCGAGTGCCGCCCACGCGCTCCGTGCCGCTCCCACTTGCCGACCGTCGAGACCTCACCGGTACCTCCCAGCCAAACGCTATGGGTACTCTGCTTCCCCCTTAGCCCTCGAGCCGCAAAGGGGCCACACCTGATCCAGAAGATAAGTCTAGCTTCTCAGCTTGCCTCGCAAGGTTGAGCTACCACTCGAATCCGAGCTGAGAAAAACCCAACTCCTCACAAGCAATCAGTCAAGCCACAATCTGGCAGCGTAACGTTATGTTAATCGTCCATCCCCTTCTTCCTCATCTTCCCTTTCCTTTATAGAAATTTCAGACCCACCTACTTTCCTAAACACATTTTAATTAAGTTTTAATGAAAACTCTCAAAAGTCTCTGTCGTACATGTGTCACTCATCCCCCATGTTTCTCCAAAATTATTTTCTTTAGAATTAATTAAAAGACTCATTTCCCTCACCCACCTATAGTCGCTCCTAAAATTACTCCTAGGTGTTCCTAGATCCCCTTACACGCTTTTAATAACTTTCCCTAAAAGAAGTTGCTATTTTAGTTCATTATAGAAAGTTCTTAATTGCTGATTCCTTTTTGTTTTTTACCCTATGTCCCCCACTTTCCTTTAATATGTTTCCTTTATTACTATTTTCCCTATTCCTATTATTTATTTCTCTTTTTTTTTTTAAAACCCAAAAAGATAAATGCGCTTATTAATCTTTTCATTATATTTCTAAAATCCTAACTTTTACACTCCCACACTTTAAATAATTTTATTTCTTCTTTATAATTTAAAAACCATGGGTTTCAATTAATTTATCTCCCTCATTACTTTACCCCCCCTTAATTTAAGAAGACTTTAACTAATACTTAGGAG
>ML777102.1:1212672-1228137 GCA_009831015.1 Picea engelmannii | reverse complement strand
AAGGGAAGGGGATATACTCAAACAAATGGAAAAATGAACATGAGAAAGAGTAAGTCACTTATATTTTGTCAAATTTGTACATAGAAATTGTTTACACTAAAGTTGATAATATATATTTGATCTTATACTATTCATTTTGAATTTTTGTATCCATTAGTGAAATTAGAGATACATGCTATCAATATTTTCATTCTTTACAATGCAGAGACAAAAAAACCTTACAATGCATAGGAAAAAAAATCATGGTTCGTGTTGTATGAAGAGAAAAGAAGGAAATGAGACCATGATAGGAAATAATTTAAATGATTGAATGGTAGAAGCATGCCTTATATTGATCATTTAAAAGAAGATATGCCAAAAATTTGTCCCAATAGTTGGTCGACTAACCAGATTATAGAGAAATATTGTGTGTCCAGTGATTACCCATGTGGATAAGAGCGAGATGGACTAATCATATGGATCGTGTAGTAACTCTGTAATAACGTCTCCAAGTACCATGCTCAATTTATAATATTACACATTTGAATTGTAACATGTATTATGTTTATATTAATGCTCTTTTTATTATAAATATGACACCATCCTTTGTTCACATTTTTATAGGTGCATTTTTTCCCATCTATGTCATACGGACATCATTTTCTCACTGAGGATGATGATGATGGACACATCACGCAATCATTCTAGACACTGTGATTATAACCTAATAGAGGGGAAGTTAGGTTACATTGCAAAGATACAAGAGATCATGCAAGTGGACTTCTCATCTTTTCAATGTGTTATTTTTAGTTGAAAGTGATATGATACATTCAATCAGAGAAATGTGAAGGAAGATCATATTAATAGTGGGCTAATATGTATTAACTGTAAAAAATGTGGGTTGAAACTAAGGAGCCTTATGTTTTCCCAAGATACTACAACCAAGTTTTTTTTTACCCATATGTTTTGGATGGTGATTGGTGGTTCATATTGAGACATGATCTAAGATCAAGACATCCTTTTTAGAAAAAACAATGTTATAATTCCAAGCGAGGAAGATAATTAGGGTGATGACAATGAAGAGTGATATGTAAAGTTTTGTTTCAACATTTATATTTTGGAGGTGTCATTTTATTATGGATATCTATAATTGGCCAAATTTTTTTTTTTCTTCATTTTATAATGTTGGATATGAAAATTTAACAACCATTTATTGCCATCATATTAAACTAGCATACCCCCGAAGCGGGGGAAAGGGAACTTTGAAAAGAACAGTATGGAATATTTTGTTAATTTTATTTTGTAAGTATATTTTTTCATGATGAGAATTGCAATGGTATATTAAGTACGAGTAGAAAAATGATTTGTTGCAAATTTTTTAGGTATTTGGTAGTAAATATTGGAAACAATTTCATTGCATGTATAGAAGTATGGACCAAGTGGAACAATGCATGTATAGAAGTATGATTACAACATAGAATAATCTAGAAGGTAAGAAACAAAGAATATAAGCATGTCTCTTCTTTTTTTAATCGTAAAAATACAAATATACAACTTTAACTCCTAAGGTCTCTTCTTTTTTTAATCGTAAACTAAGTTCTCTAAGTCCTAGGGTCTAGGTCCCCTTGTTCTCAAAACTTTGTGTCAAGTTTTTGACTTAACTTTGTAAAAATTTAACAATTCACGACCTTAAGTTTTCAGTTTAAATGTTGGTTATTGCAAGTAATTCATAATTGCATTATGGTCTGTAAACTATTGAACTATAGATACCCAATACCATTATGAATTGTATGGTTTCAAAATTCACTAATCATTATAAAAACATGAACTGAATCATAACTTATAAAAACATGAACTGAATCATAACTATAGTTCGAAGTAATTGCAACGATTGTGAATGTGAAAATTAGATATCTTCAGGATGAAGATGTGCACCACAAAATCAACAAAACGAAATATTTAATTAATAAAATGTCTAAGTGCAATTTAGCTCAATAACTGAGTGAGAAATCTCTTCAAGCTTGTAGCTGGAATTTTTAAACAAAGAATGAATCATAATTGAAATTCAAAAGCTGATACGATACATTTTGGTTCTAAATATCTCACAAATTGGAGGGTTAATGCTGTTATTTGGTTTTGAAACTAGTGAGTATCATATTTAATTTTTTAAATATTTAATTCTTAAAATGACGATGACGATGAAGAAGAAAAACTATTTTAGTCATTGAAGCAATAAATATTAAAAGTATTAAAAAATAAATATTAAAGGTATTAAAAAATAATTTTAGATATTATTTTGTTGGATTAACTACTTAACTTATTTTAAGATCTGTATTATTCATAAGTGATAAATGAAATAGTAAGCTAAATAAATTTGAATGTGGAGATTTTTTTGGTGTGCCATCTAAACTAATGCTTTCTCTGGAGTTGACAATGCTATATATCATCCAAACCTGGTTTATAAGTGGCCCTCAAACTATCAATCTTTGGTAAACATGCCTATTAATGACTAACGGCTAGATTATCACAATCTAATTTTAAGCTGGTTAACTCATTAAAGTAGGAGCCTTTAGTTCACTCCACAGGACGGGAAGAAGTATAATCTTTGTCATTAAAATAACATTTTTACTATTAAAAAAAAGTTTATTTAAATTATTATAATAATTTAATTTGAAATCAGATTTATGTTTATATATAATTTTAATTAGATTATGAAAAAATAATTATATTAAAAAAGAGTTTATTTAAATTATTATAATAATTTAATTTGAAATCAGATTTATCTATATATATATTCATAATTATATTATGAAAAAATAATTATTTTGTTAAATCTATTTCAAAATTTGCAAATCTAATATGTAAACATAGCCTTTCTGAATGAAATGATTTCTGTTGTTAAAAAATGGCTACAAAGATTAAACCCAGCTATGGAACCCTGAAATAATTCCTTAAAGGCGTTTCCCTAAGGCGTTTAATATTTTGGGAGTTTCTTGCTCCCTCGTAAGGCGTTTTCGTCGTGCAAGCAGAAAGTTGCATTGAAAAACTATAAAATCACAATTAATTAAACGAGTAGAACTAATCTAAGAACCAAAATTTGAATACGAAAGGATTTAAAGAAGAATCCAAGAAAAGTTTGAAACAATAAAGAATGGTTACAAAGATACTATACAGGAGTAATAAATTAAATCATTTAAAATTATTCTCTCAACTGTTCTCATAATTTGAAATCGAAGAAAGATTCTATGAAAGGTTTGAAATGTCTGAAGCAACAAAGAATTATTACAAAAACAACCTACTTCCAGAAACGAAATTTGAAAAGGTCTGTGTTCTAGAGCTTTGTTTCTTTACTTTCCTGAGTTTGGCCATTGAAATTTATATTTGGTCACTTCATTTACTGTATGTGTTATAGGATTCAAAATCTGGTTGATAATTATTATTATTTTTGAACGGATGAGGCCCGATGTTTGATAACACCTGTCATGGAGAGAGTGCATGGATAGGATGTCATGGAGACTGCATGGATAACAAGTGGCAGAAATGTATGGATAGGAAATGGTAGAAAGCAATGTTACGAATGGAGGGTGGATCGTGTGGGACCTTGCATGAGACCCACGTGCCTCTTACTCCATTAAATAAAAAAACAATTAAACAAGAAAACCTTATCTCATCTCTCTGCCATCTCCTTGTGCTACTTCGCCTAGCTCCGACTTTTCTCTTCTGCTCTGCACAATATAATTCGTCATGGTAGCTAACAGAAGCAACCCCTCATGTCCCATGGATTTTAACTACGTCCATCAAATTCCATGGAACTCCACTTTCTGCCAGTCAGGTAATCATTATGACCAATGCCGAGATGTATTCCATGTTTGGGTTTCGCGACTATGCCTCCGCCACTGCCTGAGTGAATGAATTCCAACAACAACTTTCTTCATTGCCCACGGTTGTCCTTTCCCCAACCTTGGCCTCCCGCAGCCTGAACACAATCGCATTTTTTTAAAATCGTACTCGGTACGATGACATACGGTGAGAAAATGGGGCGAAAGAACACAATAACCACTTCCTGTATATTCAGATTGGGCATGTACCCACCCAGAAAGAAAGATGGTAGCCATCTGGTTTTAATATCGACCTCTGCGGGAGCTTATAGTCGTTTCTTTTTCGGGGTTTCTAATCATATGTCTCCTACTGGCGAAGAGGAACCCCTTATAGTCGTTTGTTTTGTTTACTACGCTATAAATATCCCAAAGGCGTTTGAAACCAAAAAAGATCCGTACAACACGATTGGTAAGGTAACACTATCTATATCAGCAATCAGTATTACGAAGGGTTTTTTCTCGAGCATGGTTGAAATGAATGAAACGAACAATACATATATGATTGTGTAGGCCTTCGAAATCCAACAAGATCCCCTCTACCGATGTCTCTCTACCTATGTCATGGTTATGAGAAAGGAAGCAAAATTTGGTCAAATCACTGAAAAGGATGATTCCCTTGTATATGTATAAATAGCACCCTTGTATATGTATAAATAGCAACTGATTGCGGCAACACGTTATCTTCATTGGGTATTTTCAAAAGGGTTGTAATTGAAATAGAGCGAAATTTTAACCCCTCATGAAATTGTGTTAAATCTATCAAGGTATTTATCTCCTAAAAATTGAGGATGGAGAGTAATGTATCATTTACCATTACTCAAAGAGTAGTATCATTTACCATTATTGGTAGGTGATATATGCCCTTATATGTATGCAAGTAGAGGATCTTATATGTATGCAAGTAGAGGATCTGATGCAGGAGCATCTCTCCATGTCAGCCAACCACGTTGAGCGTGTGCATTCAAGATGAAGGGAGGCACAATCCTCATTTGAAACGTCGAGCGTGTGCATTCAAGATGAAGGGAGGCACAATCCTCATTTGAAATCTGAATTCAATGTAATTTAATGTTTAGGCTGTTGAGCCAGGGAGCCGTGCCTTTGCGCAGACATTAGATTGGAAGGCCTTTAATGTTTGTATGGCTGAGATCTAGATCCAAATGATGGACTAGACAGCCCATTCAATGTAATTGAATAGGGTAGGTGAGATCTGGAGGGAAGAGCTCGAAGAGCCCCCTCAGGTAAAAGAGATTTCAGATCTCATTTTGAGTTAGTGTAGAAGTTGAGAAGAGAAGATAGTCTACGTGTAGAGAGAAGAAGAGAAAGAGCTGAGACCTTGTTACAGGCCGTGCTCAAGAACACATTGTAAATACAGACATTTGCCATATTTAATACAAAGAGCAGTTTTTCTTGCATTATTCTGTGTTGAATGGATGTCTGTGAGTGTTCTTTTATGCTGTAGATGTATACTGTAGTTGTGCATTTGCAGGGTTTGTTTGATTTCAGGTGAAGGTCTTTGAGGCTTCACACCAGGAGGGTGTGACAAAACACTGCGGGTTCTGATAGCCGTGCACAGAGGATGCATTTCTGAACACTACGGGTTCAGACAAAGACGTGCTGCGACACAAGAACTGGAATCAACAACTCAGAGGAAGACCTTAAGGTTGCTGAACACCTTGGAGGCAAGGCCGTGTATAAGAGAACACAGTTGCAGACAGAAGCTCAGAGGAGTTCTGTAGAGCTCTGCCAAGTGGGCATTGAGCATATGCACAGTGGTGCATTGAGAAGGACTCTGTTGTGAGTTCAGAGAGAAACATAATCACTGAGGATTCTGAGCTCTGCCAGGTGGGCATTGAGCGAGTGCATAGGTGCACAAGAGGACATAACTGCTGAACGTTCTGTGAGAAGATACTCTGCCATGAGGGCATTTGAGTCAGTGTGCAGACGGCACAGGAGAACATAACTCTTTGAGTTCTGTAATTTGAAGAAGAGTCCACTGAGGAATCTTCACAGGGTTGCTGAACACTCTGCAGACTCAGCAAAAAGTTGCTTGAGCAGAAGGATATCCAGGAGGGCATCCATATTTCTCCATCTATGGGAGAAGAAAGATAAAATCCCTTAGGGGTTTGAGCGTGTGAGAAGCTCAGGAGAGACAACACTATGTGTGCGTGAAGACCCTGCAGAGGGCAGGAGTTGAAGAATCCTTTGACGGGTTCAAAGTACCGAAAGATCAAGAGGAACAACGTTTTTACGCACGTGGAGAAGCTCAGAGTTGAAGAGTTTGCAGAGGAGAAAGAAGACAAAGGTTGAGGCCTTTGAGAACTGGAAATTCTTCCAAGTCTGGGAAGAAAGTGCGCAGGCTCGGGAGGAGAGCACAACAATTGTCAGATCGGCAGGAGAAGAAACCTGGACCGTTGAAGATTTCACATCCAGAGAGCATCAGAGGGAGCACACGAGAAGAAACGATCTGCACCGTCAGATCTGGAAAAAAATCCCATCAGCCGTCAGATTTGGCGAGAAGCGAGGAGGTTACGACTGGGTTTCCAAGGTCTAAGCCCAGGAGATTGGGGATCGTCGGATATTCCCATAGATACACGTCAACCATTGGATTGGGTGAAGATGCTTAGAGTTTAGTCTCTGGAGTGTGCGCAGAAGAAGATATGGACCATTGGTTTCTACGTCCAGGAGGAGCTCATGAGAAGCATATAGAAGGGAGAGATCGAGAGCCGTTGGATCTCATTCAGAAATCCCATTAGCCGTCAGATCGGACAGGAAGTGCATGGGGTTTAAGCCTTCTCAAGCTAGGCAGAAGTCCCGACAGTCATCGGGATATCGATGTTCGTGAAATCGGGAATCACGAGGACAAGAGATCAGGAATTTCTATAGGAAATTACCCGGAATGATCTGGACCGTCCATTAGTGAAGACACGTGGCGGAGATCGAGGCGTCGAAAGTCGGGATATTGTCATTCCCGTGGACACGAGATCGGGGAAGTCCATAGTGAAAACGCCGATATAATTTGAGCCGTCCGTTTGGGGAGACAGGTGTCAGAAATCCGAAGAGAGTCGGTATATCGACACTCGGGAAATCGGAGTCCCTGAAGTCGTGAAAGTCGGGACATCAGAAGTCTCGAAATATCGAGAGTTAATCAGGACCATTCATCAGAGGAGGACGCATGGCAGCAATCGGAGCCATCGGGGAAAGGCCTGACAGGGAGTCATCTATCGGCATTTGGGTCATCGAGATATCGTGAATCCTGGTGACAAAAGGTTTGGGCATTTCGGAATTGGGAAGTCTGAAACCCCGACAAGGAGGAAGGAGTCATCGTGGGGCTAACTGTCAGCATATTAGAGAAGGAAGAAAGCTCCGTTGTGTGGGGGCCAGTTGTCAGCATAGCGGAGAATCGGGATTCGAGGGATCGACAATCCCATGGGCAAATGTTTTTCGACATTTGAAACCCCGAAGCTCCGATAAGGAGTATGACTGCGTTCATATAAGGGGAGGTTGTGTGGACCAAAAGTCTAGCCTGGAGAGCTAACAGAAATTGGAGTGCACCGGGATTTTGAAGCCAGAAACCCCGACAGAAATATAAGATTGTGGTCACGGGGATAATGGTCATATGGGCCAGGAGCCTAGCCATGAGAGCTAGTGCGTAAAGAGCGCGTCGGGATTCGAGGGATCGCGGATCCTGAGGACAAGTGCATTTTGGCACTTGAAAGTCTGAAACCCTGATAGGAGGATATAAGGCTGCGGTCTTATGAGAGCGGTCATATGGACCAGAGGGCATAGCCAATAGGGGCTAAGGTTAGAAGAGAGCTCATCGGAGATCGAGGGTTTGAGAATACAGGAACTCTTGACATCAGGAAAGAGGAAACCCCGAAATCCGATATTGAGTCGGGGAAGATCACGGTTAAGTGCGAAAAAGTCGTGCGGGTGAAGAAAGGACATGTGGATCAGGTTTTCACAGAGATTCCATTGGGAGTCGAAAGAGCTAATTCAGCTCATGAATGGTGAATGAGATAGATCCTGTGTGCAGGAGCGCGACGGGGGTGTGGTCGCATCTCTACTGCATCAGGATCTTAAAGCTAACCAAAAATCCAAGTAGAGGATCTTAAAGCTAACCAAAACTCTCATTGGTGATGAGGAAGCTAACCAAAACTCTCACTGGTGATGAATAAGACTGCAGTCTCAACTCCGTTTTGGCTTGCAAGTTTTACTCGTTTTTCTCTCCCATGCATTATATATATATTATATATGTTTTAAAAAAAACGTCATATTATTTCAGATTTTTTTTTGACAAAGCTTGATCCAAAACAACCCGAGCTACATGAATGCATTGAATATGTGGCTCTTTTGTCCTTTATCTATTCATGCATCTAGGCTCTACAATAGCGTGAAAGCCCAACCCTCATAACGAATTAGTCATTCTCAAAATCTCTTTAGAATATATAGTTCAAATCTTTTTAAAATGTATGTAATATAATTTTCAAAATCTTTTTAGAATATATATGTTTTTTTTTAATATAAGTTCTTTTTAGAGTATATATGTTTTTTCAATATAAGGTTTGTAGAATTTTTTGTGGAAGGAATCTTTCTGGATCTGTACCCGAGGATATTGGACGATTGAATGCACTCATTAACCTGTAAGCAAAATTCTACTTTGTGTGTATCCCTTATATAACCCTCTCCAGAATCCAATAAATAATAACCATTATAGATTAGTTATAGCTAGCTTATGGTTGAAATAGTGATGAACATTGTTAGTAACATTTTGTTCATAAGTTCTTTTAATATATTTATTCATAAGTTCTATTAATATATTTATTGTAATGTATTTATTCATAATTTATTTTAATATATTTATGCTATTTTTAATAAAGAGTAGGTTTTATGCACAAAAAGATTCTTCATAACATAAGTTGAAGAAAAGAGAATGACATCACCCAAGGCACAGTATCTAAGGGGAAAAAATGGATCATTGAAGCATCTATTTTCAATATGGATTAATTGCAAGCCAAGAGAAAAATAAATAAGGATTAATATATTTTGGCTCTATTGAACAATACAAACGCAGAGAAACTATATATTGACATAATAAACTATATATATCTTTATATTGAAACTATATATATGCTCTATTAACCAATACAACGTGAAAGCACTACAACTTAAAAACACAAAGAAACTATATATTTACAGAAAAAACTATATATATGTTCTATTAAACAATACAACGTGAAATCACTACAACTTAAAAATGTAGAGAAACTATATATTGACATAAGAAACTATATATATGTTCTATTAAACAATACAACGTGAAAGCACTACAACTTAAAAATGCAGAGAACATATATATTGACAGACGAATCTATATATATGCTCTATTAAACAATACAACGTGAAAGCACTACAACTTAAAAACGCAGAGAAACTATATATTTACAGAAGAAACTATATATATATATATATATATATATATATATATATATATATATATATATATATAATTATATTGACACTATATATATTGAAGGAAAAATGTCATTAAAGAAAATTAAGATTACAAATGTATATATGTAAAAAAATTATGAAGTATGATAGGACAATTGGGTTGATTCCAAAGAGTGAATCAAAAGGGATAAAGATCATAAATAGATCTTGGATACATTGTGTGTTTTTTTCAAATTTAAGTCTGGTTTTGAGATTTTATTTTGCAGGTTGAAGCAGAATAAGGAGATTAGTAGCAGCCATGACAATCAGGAGAAGCTGCGACTGAGAACTATTGTGTTCTTGAATGAAGTAGAAGAGCATGTGAGCTCTTGAAGAAAGGAATTAGTGGAAAATAACCTTTATAGATCTAATATATATTGGACTAAAGAGAACAAGTGAGTGTTCTCAAAGGGAAGTAGAAGTTGTAGAGCCTAGAGGAGCATATTTTTCTCAAGAGATTCTAGGAGAAAGAACCATAAGTACCAAAAGGTCAAGCTCAGAGAGTATAGCTTGATGAGGTATGTGAAGCAGGTATGGAGACTTGTTGAAAGAGGAGGCTTGAATGAATTCCACAGGTGAACACAATGAAGTTCACAATGTAAATGGAGACAACGACTACTGATGGTCATTGAATAGGTTTAAAAGGAAGCCACAACAAAAGAGGAAAGGATTCCAAAGTAGATGGAATAAGGAAGAAGATGAGTCAAGAGGAGCTTGACAAAGAAATGGATGACATAAATTTCCAAATCAGTTACATGGACCAACTGCTATAGAGCAAGGTTAAAGAGAACAAGAGATGGGGATGGAGTATGCAGAAGAGGGTAAAATGGCCAGTCATGCAATTATTTGAAGAGAAGTTGAGGAAAGGCTTGGAGGAATTGAAGCATGGGTTAAATGATTTGATGGAAAAGGAGAAAATCAGAGGAGCTAAGTTTAAATTAAGGCCATTGACAAAAGGAGGAGTTCACTATTGTGAACCAGATCAGGGAGACATCCTTGGAGAGGATGATGTTGAGAGGAGACCTATTGAGAGTCTCATAGAATTCTTGGGGGATGAAGAGGATGAGATACTTGCAGAAAGTCTCTGGATCTCTTTGGAGAGTTCATATTAGCATATGGACATGCTGACAGAGGATCCAAATGAGGCTGAGGATCCTTATGATTTTAAGACTAAAAATTTGTATATGATTGTAGGAGATGAATTATATGAAGTTTTCAACATTAAGAAGGAAGAAAATTAAATGTATAAAAACATTTCAAGCAAACAGGATCATAATTACAGTTTTCATATTTCTGTGGTGAGTAGTTTTGAAGTTATTTTCCCGATAATCCACAGTTGGTGTCATTTTTGTCATCAACATTTCGAATCCGAATCGGGATTCATCATCAGGAATAATCGTCAATTTCAAAGCTTGTTGATATTGGTCAATTAATAGTAGATGCAGGACAATTTGAGATTATAATTAGGTCAGCTATTTGTAACACCCTATTTTTAGAACTAATGCAAAATTAAAATCAATTTAGAATTAATAAAATGATGATAATTAATAATAATTAATAATATTTCATAATTCTAGGTTTTTTGATAATATTATGTATAAGTCTAGGGTCATAAGGGAATTTATTAGTGTTGAGTAATAAATATAAAGGTCTAGGGTTAGAATTAGATTGATTTTAATTGATTTATTAATAGTACCAGGGTTTCTTAAATGAGTTTAATATGATATAATATGGTGAAATTATGCTTAGGTATTATGTTTAGTTTAAGAACTAGGTTTTAAGTGATTATAATAAAACTAGGGCTTCTAAAGGATATATAAGTGTAAAATTAAATGTTATATATATATATATATATATATATATATATATATATATATATATAATTACATTTTGATGGGGGGTGGGGCAAGAATGTCTTATGAAGACTACCAATAAGGAGGAATACATACACATTTTCCTAATGGAATTGATGATAGACAGTTAGAAAAATTTATTGCTGCAAAGAACACAGAAGACTTGGCATATGAAGATAGCCAAATGGAAGTTGAAGAGAATTATTCTGATGCAATGCTTTCAAAGTGGGATAAAGAGGTAGATCTACTGGAAATATTTTTTATGGAACCTAAGTTAGAAAGGGAAAGTACATCTAGAGAGGAAACATGTTCAGAAGTGCCTTGCAGTGAAGGAGAGGTTCTTATTGCATATAATGAGGTAAAAGTAAATTTTAATTTTGAATTTAAATTGGAAATTGTAGGCCTAGCAGAGGAAAATGAACATGAGTTGGAAGTAGCCTCAAGAATATTTCCTAAAGGTGAAAGTAGATCTCAAGTTTAACATTCAAAGTTTGTGAATTTTGAGGATGAGATTTATAGAGGAATGGTTGACTAAATATGCAAAACATGAAGACATAGAGGGTTTTAAGGCTCAATTCAAACTGATTTTAAAGAGAAAATGAAAATTCCAATAAACAGTGCCATAGTTGGAGACAATATGCAATAGCCAGTGGACAATAATAATAAAATTCAGCTAAGGGAACAACAACAAGTTTTCAACAAAGAGATGTACCAACCAATGGACATTGATATTGATGAATTAATAAGGATGTTGATGGTGAAGATTTCTCAGAGAATACATGAAGAGGAAAGTAATATCTACATCAACATAGAAAGTGGGAAGTAAGGAAGCAACAAAAAACAAGTGACAAGGGAAGATTTCCAAAGAAAATCTAGTGGGACATTGCATCATAAGATGTGTAAGCTAGGAGAGTTGCAATAAAAAACAAGAAGGAAGCAGGACAACAATGAAGTAAGTGGAGAACTTCAACATAATTTTTGGACCCTAGAGGACTTCAACAATTGAAGATTCATGATAACAATATCATGAACAATTTTGTTCACGGGGAGTCTCATGCAGGAGCATCCTGCTTCGAAAACCTTGTACATTTGGTAGAGACCTAGGGATTCTTCATTTTCCTAGGGAATTGGATCCCTAAAGGAGTTTGATTGTAAACTTTATGTAATTCCCTAAGTTCCTAGAGAATTCTAGAATGTGTGAGTGGATTATATTAATTAAATTGTAATCATATATACTTTGGAACAAATCTCAAGATAATTTTTTACTACGTTAGGAGGTATTAGTGTGAGTAGATATCATAAGGATTGTAGAATCCTAAAAGTAGGATTTGATGAGTGATTTGTGGATCTTAGAGGATCCTTAGGGATTATGAGAGAATTTTTTGGATCTGAACTAATTTTAGTTCAATATCCTTTTGTACAAAAGTGTAAGTCTTGAATGCATTCAAGGTTGGTCAGTGAAAGAGAAAATCAGACCAAGGGAGGTTGGCCATTATTGAGTAATAGGGCCATAGAGAGTTGGACATTTTAGAGAAAATTAGGCCAGAGATAGGTTGGCCACTTAGGGATAAAATCAAGTGAGAGAGAGAGTAGGAAAAACCTATTGAATTGTTTAGGGAAGAAGGAAAAATTTCCTTATGTAAATCTCTGTACATTATGCATGCATTGGTTAATGAAGAAATTACTCTATTTTGAGTAATTATAGGAGATTGATTGTGTGGAACCCTATTTATGTTTGGATAAAACTATGATTCTCTCTCTCTATATATGTATCTCTACATATGTTGTGTTTGTAGGAGAAATTGTCGACTTGAGGAGATTGAGATTGAAACCCCTTCCACTAGTTAAGAGTTACTTTGAGAACCAGTGTGATAAATTGTTCATTATTGATCGTTGATCACTGGTAAGGATAAAGGATCCTTAATTATTGTCAAAACCATAGTTTAGAGCTATAGGAACCATTGAATCATTCAATTGATGGGATATTAAGTATTGTTTGTCTTATCAAATAGTGACGAGATCCATATCATTTTAGTGAGGAAGATGTTTGACAATACAAGTATTCCAAAAAAGGACGAACACCTTCAGTAACCACTCACACAACCAGATAAAAGATCAACACATCAATGTTTTGATGTGGTAAAGCCCCTACGAGGAAACATCCATAGCCCCACCCAACATAGCCACTTGAAGTAGTTTATTAATGAAAAAGAAAAATATTACAGAGAGATTTTACAGGAGAGTTTCTCACAATCGATCATCGGCAAATGACCCTCCATGTACTTTAAATAGAGATCATGGACCAATCAAGTGTTAAGCCATGGATCAATGGCTATTAAGATCGAGGATAATATGAACCATCAGAACACTCGATGTCGGGAACATATCGTGACCGTTGGATTTCCTAACTACAAATGCATACTAATGCATACTAAAGAAACATACTAATAAACACACTTTTACCCAATGACACATTAGACCAAGTAGATCTTAACTAACTCCTAAGTGTCTAAATATCCTAACATCCCACCTTAATAACAAATTGGGATAGGATTGAAGGATTTACAATAGTGACACAATAGGAGAAGGAAGGAGGCATTTGAGCCTATCTCCCCTTAATGAGAACTTCCTGAACTCCTAACATAGATCAAAGTTTGGAAAACTTCGCTTCCGTAAGAGACTTTGTTAAAATGTCTACAACTTTATCCTCTATAGGGAAAAAGAGCACTTCAATAACTTGATCATGAATGATCTTTCTGATGAAGTGCATGTGTAACTCGATGTGCTTGCTACGCTGATGTTGAAATGGGTTTTTGGCGAGATTGATGGCAATCTGATTGTCGCACCAAAGGCTGGTCAGATGTTGCTGCTCGAATCCAAAATATGAAAGGATTCGTCGAAGCCAAAAGGCTTCCTGAATTTCATTTACCGTTGCAACATAGTTACCAACTTAATGAGAACTGTGACCTCAAAACGAGAACTCTGGCCCAAAAAACCCATATTTTTGCATAAAATAAATCAAAATCAACCACCAAATAAAAAAGTGGTGCTACCGGTAGCACCATGTTTTTAAACAGGGTCAAAATTACAACATTTTTCAAACATTGCCTTCAAAACTTAGACAGTAGCTCAGAAAAACCTTAAAATTAGCACGTAAAAACAAAAAAGATGTTTTTGATTTTTTTTTTTTCTTTTCAAAACATTAAATTTTGAGATAATTTGAAATCGTATTTTTATCACTTGGTGCCATTAAAACTAAAACCTCAAAATCAACCATCAAATTGAAAAGTACTGCTACCGGTAGCACCCATTCTAAAATTGGGGTATTAAAATGACACATTTTTATAATATGGTAAAAGAACTCGTCATTACTGTAAACAAAATCATAAAAATGACCCTTAAATGTTTACTTTTTGAATGTTATCATCATGTAAAGGACAAGGTAATACATAATGCCATGAAAATATCATAATCTACTTTAAAAATTCAACGTCATTTTTTAATAATTTTTTCATTTTAACAATAAAAATGTAAATACAAGTTACATTGAATGAAACATAAATAGTTTCTTAACAGTATTGTTATATTGACCATATTCAAAACATATGAGCTAAGAAATTTTATTATATTATCCATAATAAAAAAACATATCATTCATAAAACATAACAAAAGATTCATAACTTCATGTAAGATCATATGTAAGTTCAATGGTCTTTTTTGGTTACCATACAAACATCATATGGATAAAAAATTCTTAAAATGTTCCATACACTTATTCAGATTGACTCATGGTTTTTGAAATACCATCAGAGTCTACATTGTCTTCAGATGAATGTTTTGATGAAGATGTAGATGATCCATACTCTTCTCTATTGTCGATGAATGCACCATCTAAGTCTACATGCATGCCCAACATTTCATATGTCAAATTCCTTTTAGATTTATGACTAGGTTAAACAGACTCCCATCTTGCATTTATTTCTTGCGGAAACAACCTCTTGATAATCTCTGTTGTCTTGGAGTGAAGAGTTCATCTCTTTGTCAAATTGAAGTCATAAACAAGTATGTCAACATCGTCTAATTTTAAGAGGTCAATGCGACGATGAGTTGTATTTTGACCATTTCTTTTTCTCTTTCTATTGACATGTTTCTCAACCACCATCTCTGGCTTGTACACACCATTGAATGGGTGTGTACTTGTTGCATACCAATGCACTTCAATTGCAATAACATCATCATTTTCTTTCTCAATCTTTATAACCTT
>ML777102.1:1160947-1184167 GCA_009831015.1 Picea engelmannii | reverse complement strand
GTTTGTTCTAATTTTCATTGATTATTTCTCACGTTTTACATGGATCTACTTTCTCAGGAAAAAATCCGAGGTCTTTCAACACCTCAAAGATTTCAAAGCCTTGGTTGAGACACAGTTCGAAAAGAAGATCAAATTCCTCCGAACTGATAATAGGGAAGAATACGTAAATCATGAGATTTATAATATTTTCAATGAGGTAGGGATTTAGTTGCAACATACAAATCCCTATACTCCGCAGCAAAACAGAGTCAGTGAGTGGAAAAATAGATATTTAAAGGAGATGACATCTTGCATGTTGCATGAAAAGTCACTACCATAGAGACTATGGGACGAAGCACTTAATTGTGCAACATACATCCAAAATAGATATCCCCACAGATCTTTCAAGGATAAGACCCCCTATGAGGCTTGGAGCGACCTCAAACTGAAAGTGACCCACTTTTGCATTTTCAGTTCACGTGCATGGGCCCAGATTCCATCTAAAAAGAGGAAGGCACTTGATCCATAGAGAACTGAGTGTATTTTTGTTGGATACACCGATGGTGTGAAGGGATATAGGATTATTGATATTTCTTTGGACCGAAACCTCATTGAGCGTAGTGTCCAACTCAAGGAAAGTGTCTCGCATGTACCTCAACAGTCGCATGCAGACACCTTCACTCTTCCACCTATCCAAGATGATGAGCATGAACATGCTGACTCTTCTTCAGATGAGATTTCTAATTCAAAGGACTCATATGATTCAGATTCAGAGTCAGTACAGTTGGATGCAAAGTCAGAGCATCCAGATGCAGTTGCAGAGCTAGAGCAGAGGCCTAAATGGGCACATAGTACTCTTCAGGATGCAGGGGATCTCGTTAGTGATACAACCGATACTAGGAGGACTCAATATGATTTTTAGTAGCCTCCTGTTGCACTCACTTCCACTGAACCATTTCCCTCTAGGAATATTTTATTGGTTCAATATTCAGATCCACAGTCTTATGGAGAGGCTACTAGAAATCCCTTTTGGGAATCCACTATGCAGAAGGAGTACAACTCCCTCCTCGAGAACCGGACTTGGGATCTGGTTCCCCTTCCTTATGGGAGGAAAATTGTCAGATGAAGATGGGTCTATAGGACCAAGAGTGCAGCGGATGGACATATTAGCAGATACAAAGTCAGGCTTGTTGCAAAAGGCTTTCAGCAGGTTCATGGTATTGACTATGATGATACTATTGCTCTAGTAGCAAAGATGAATTCCATACGATTGGCATTTGACATTGAAACATTGAAGGGGTGGGAAGTCCATCAGATGGACATGAAGAATGCATTTATTCATGGTGATATCTATGAGGATATCTATATGGAGTAGCTCCAAGGATTAATACAGGACTCATATTTGGTCTCTCAATTGAAGAAGTCCCTTTATGGCCTCAAGAAGGCTCCGAGGGCATGGTATGCTTATATGGACTCCTAACTATTGTCACAGAACTTTGTACATTTTAAATTAGACCCGGATGTCTACATTCTCAGGAGGATTGATTCACTTCTAATCTTAGGTCTGTATGTTGATGATTTGTTGATCACCGGTTGCTCAACTTCAGCGATTGCTGCAGTCAATAGGATTCTACATGACATGTTTTTGATGATGGACATGGGTCCGATACACTTCTTCCTTGGTGTCAATATCAGTCAGGATGCATAAGGGATCAAACTATCTCAGACCAAGTATGCATGAGATCTCCTTGATAGATTTCACATGACAGACTGCAAGTTTGGTCTGACTTCTTTCCTATTAGGAGTCAAACTAGAGGATGGCGGGGAGGATCCACTGGTTGAAAACACACTGTACAAACAACTAGTGGGGAGATTGTTTTATCTCACACACTCCAGACCAGATCTCTCCTATGTAGTTGGCACAATTTTCGAGTTCATGGTGCAGTTTCTAGGTTCATGCAAGTGCCGCATGAGCTACATTGGAAGGCTGCAAAGTGTATCCTTCGATACGTACATGGCATGATCACCTTTGGGATTCATTATGCAGCATACTCTACATTATATCTCATCAAGTTTACTGATTTTGACTGGGCTAGTGATAACACTGATTGCAGGTCCGCATCTGGTTACTCACTCAGTCTTGGTTCTGGGCCTATCTGTTGGTCAAGTAAGAAGAAAGATTCCATTTCTCTATCATCAGTCGAGGCAGAGTACAGAGGGGTAGTTAACATAACCATTCAGGATATGTGGCTACAACATTTTAAAACTGAGTTTGGAATTCAGTTTCTTCGATCGATCGTCATCTGGTGTGACAACCAGAGCACTCTAAAGTTCTGCAAAGATCCAGTTCAGAGACAGCAGACGAAGCACATCGAGATCCACATGCACTACATTTGGGAATTAGTACATGAGGGAATAATTGACTTGGATTTATTTCCTTCAGCAGAATAGACGACAAACATATTCACCAAGACCTTCACTAAGCAGAAGTTCCATTCTCTATGAAGTCATCTTGGAGTGAAGGACACAATTTCCTAGCAACTGTAGTTCTTCTTTTTACATACATTGTACCTTGAGGGGGGGGGGTTTCCCATGTTGTTTTCCCTCTTTCTTCACTTTATTTTAGTGCATATTTTGTATTTGGGTACCTAACATGGCCTTGTTTCCAGGACCCATTTTTTATTTTCACCATAGTGATGTTCAGGGGCAGTGTTGGAGTTACTTCACACACACCTAGGATTTATTTTTCCTAAGGTTTTTATTTGTTTAGTAGTCATAATTAGTCATTATCTAGTATCCTCTATTTTAAGGTAGAATATTCCACCTAGAGAATATTCTCTTTCAGTTGACACTCCAGTTTGACTAGTTGAGTTGAGTCTAGATGTTGCATTGGTTTTATCACTATGCAACATTGGGATCATCACCATGATAATGTTCACTTACCTTGGTATCATCACCATACCGGATAATTACCCTTGATTCATTGATCTACTCACTACACTATGTTCAGTAAGTTAACTGAAGACTGGTTGACTAGTTAACTCAACTAGGTGGCAATTCACTCTTGTAACTACTTGAGAGACTAGACTAGGTGGCAGTTCACTTCCATAACTGTTGTTGTGTGTCCATATCACTCTAGACCACCACTATGGTGCATTGTCTCTCCTCCAGTGCACATTCATTGAGTCATACAAAGTATATATTGCGTAAATTATTCATTATTCAAACGGTTAATGAGAATTCTTCTATTCTTTCTGTTCTTCTTCTTCTTTCTCAATTTCTCTCTGGAGATGTGTGTATTATTGTTTATCTAGAACTATTCTTTGCAGTTTCAACACATTTACATAGAGAATCCGGTGTCAATAAGAAAGTTTTCCATTTTGGCATACCAAGATCGGGGATCTTTCTTAAGACCATAAATAATTTTTTTAAGGAGACAAACAAGGCTAGACTCATTTTGGACATAGCCAGGAGGTTGTTCCATGTATATTTATTATTTCAAATATCCATGAAAGAAGGAATATTTAACATCCATCTGATGGACCTCCCATTTATGTGAGGCAACAAGGGAAAGAACAAGGCATACGGAATTCATTTTGGCTACAGGGCAAAGGTTTCATTATAGTCAATTCCTTCAACTTGGAAAATACTTTGGAAAGTAACCGAGCCTTCCATATGATGCATACTTATTTATTTAGATCCATTTACATATGACAAGTTTTCTTCCTTTTGGAAGAGGTACAAGATCCCAAGTATTGTTTTCCATTAAAGAAAGATACTCTTCATTCATTGTTGTATCTCAATCTGGATGACCTGAAGCTTCTGCAAATGTCTCTGGATCATGAGTCTCTGAAACTTGAGCCAAAAGAGAAGAGGCTCATTAGAACTATGAAATTGTTTAACATTGATCTGAAGGATCATCGAAAATACCACCAGCTGCTTCTCGTGTTGAATGGACCCCTCTAGGAAGCTGTGGAACTGGTGCTGGTTCAGGTTCAAAGGACTCATCTGGAGGAAGGTGAGTAGGTGGAGGTAGATTTTCATCCTCACTATCATCATCTGAAGAAGAAACAAGAATAGGAACATAAGAAGGCTCAAACTCTGAAGATGGCTCACATGCCAAAGAAGGAACAATCATTGAATTAGGCTAGCAGGTCGAAGAAGGAACAATCCCCAAATTAGGCTCACATGCCAAGATATTTTCATCGAATTTAACATCTCTTCTAATAATAATTTCATTACAATGTGGTTGAAGAAGTCTATAACCTTTGACATTTTCAAAATAACCAACAAATATACACTTCTCACTTTTAGGCTGCAATGCTTTCCTTTTCTCATCAGGAATGTGAGCCCATGCTATATTGCCAAATACATGGAAGTGACTTACATCTGGTTTAATTTTATTCCAAGATTCTTCCAGTGTTATATTTTTAAGAGCCTTTGTGGGAGTGTGATTTACTATGTAATTTTCACAGTTGATGTCTTCCACCCAATACTTTAGATTTAATCCCTTAGATTGGATCATACAATTAGCCATTTTTTTTGATGTGCGGTTCTTTATCTCAGCAACACCATTTTGTTGTGGTGTATATGGAACAACGTGTTGCATTTGGATGCCATGTGCAGTGCAGTAACTTGTAAAATTATTGTTCACATATTCACCTCCATTATCTATTCTTAACCTTTGAATTTGATGTCCAAATTTCTTTTCTACAAGGGCCTTGTAGGCCAAAATCTTCATTATTAAGTTTTAAGAAGTAAACCCAAGTACATCTAGACAAGTCATCAATGAAAGTTAAGAAATACTTGCACCCAGAAAAAGAAGGAGTAGAAAGTCGACCACACAAATCACTGTGAACAATCTGCAAAGGGCCCGAGGCATGCCAAGAGGCACGTTTGTCAAAACTATCCCGATGATGTTGACTGAGAACACAACTGGCACAAACACCATCTCTGCATGAAACATTAAAAAGTCCAGTAACTATCTATTGATTACATAATTGTTGCAATGAGCGATAGTTTACATGACCAAATTGCTCATGCCAAAGTTTGCTCAAGTCATCACTATGAGTAACAAAAACTGATGAAAAATATGATGACCCAAAGTTGTCAAATTTGTACAACCTGGTAATATCATCAACAATTCCAGTTGCAAGAACATGCTTAGGATCTTTTAGATCCTTGATTACAACTTGTTGAGGTGAAAAATCTACGGCTTTACCTTCACCTAAATGAGTGATTTGATATACTGATAGAATGTTACAATAAAGACTTGGAACACATAATACATTATTAAAATGACCATTTTCTACTTGAATTGTTCCAGATCCTACAACACTAAGAGATCTATTATCACCAACAAATATTTTCTTGGTGTTACATTCATTTTGAGCAGAAAATATGTCTTTATCCTTAGCCATATGATAAGATGCTCCATAATAAATAAGCCACTCATCAAAAGAAGAAGTAGAAGTTGTATTGAAGGAGAAACCAGAAGCAGAAAGTGCATGTACATGAGAAGAAAAAGAAGAAGTAGAATCAATACTGATGTTTTGCTTCTTCGTCGTTGCTTCTAAATATGCCATCTTGTTGAAACATTTGGACTCATCATGACCATATTTATCATAAAAGTTGCAATGTCTGTTAGTCTTCTTACTTTTATATTTTTCTCCTTTGTCACCATTAGGAACAAAAGCTATCTGAGTGGGTATGGGACCCTTATGTTGCTTGTTTTTGTAGTGAGGATGTTTCTTGTTGGTATACTTGGGTTTAACTTTTTGTTGGACATATAAGGCTTTGTTGGAGGTACCTACAGTGCTTATCACTCCAAGTTGTACAAGCTTATCTTCCTCTCTAATTAAAGAAGCAAAAAATGACTCAAGAGTTGGTTTTTGATAACTTCTCCTTAGAGCCTCTCTCATGGCATTAAAGGTAGATACAAACATAGAATATTAAATACCTAGCTTAGAAAGAATAAGATAGATGCAATGCTCTTCCTCCATTTTTATTTCACATTCTTCACATAAAATTGTAAGTGTTTTAAACTTAGATAGATAGTGTCTAAGGCAAGAAAAACCATTTGGAATTAAGGTCAGTACTTGATTTTCTAACTATTGTGCTCGAATAATATTGAGTTTACCAAATACAGATTCAATATTTTCCCAAGCTTCATCGGGGTCATCAATTTCTTTAAGGTGAAACCTTAAATAAGGAGAGATTGACATTCCGATTAGTCCACGTGCTTCTTCACTCCTATTAGCCCATTTGAATTTCTTATCATCATCAATGGGTGATTTTTCCTTTCCCAATGTAATCCAGTACAATCCTTTACTTCTTAATAAATCTTCCATATGAGATTTCCATTGGAAGTAGTTGGTGCTAGTAAGAAAAATATTACTGGAAGAAACCATATTAAATATGTAGATAATATGGATTTAAAAACTGAAACTAATGATCTGGATGGAAATATATCCAAAAATTATGCGGTTTAAAAAAAAAAAAGGCACTAAAAACGGACTTCGGATGTGAAAGTTATGTCCTTTTTAAAAACGACATAACCAGTAACCAAAGGACCACGTGGTGGTGTATGTTGTTTTATGAAGTGACCCACTTTTATAAAGAGAAGTGGGGATCACTTTTACAATGAAGTTACTTTATAAAAGAAAAAGTGCATGCAAAATAATAACTCTAAAATAAAATATTAAAGCTACTTATAGTGATTCACTTTTATACTTGACGTGAAATACACTTTACAATTTGAGCATGAATTTTTTCAAAAAAAGTAACAAAAAGAGACTTGAACTCAAGAACTCTTACTTAATAAGACAACTTTTAACCAAATGGTCTAGAAAAACATTTTGTATTTTTTACGAAGATGATTGAGGGTGTTGTTGTTGTTGTTGTGCAAGATGGCCTTGGAGAACGTGTTAAAAAAAAAACTCTTTTCACACAAGATTTTTTTTTTCCTTCTTAATGAAAACAAGGGTTAGATCTCGGTTAGCTTACTCGGAAGATGCACATTTTCCTTTATGTTTCTTATTTGTCAAGATTGCACAAGGCATGGGGAATACAAAACCCAGTAGAAACCCAGAAATAAATAATACAAAACCGAAATAAAACCAAAATGATACTTTGCAAAAATTTAAAAAATGAGTATTCATGCTTTATACCTCCGGATATGACTGAAATGACCGTATCTTGGGAAAACTAAAACCTTTTCGAGTGAAACAAAAAGTTTTCCTAAATGAAACGAGAGCTCCAGACGCAATGGAATAGTCCTCTTGGCCCAGAAATGTACGAAAATGATATAAAATGGAGATGAGACAACACGGCTTCATGATCTTGACCTACAACAGGAGCGGGTATTCAAATAGGCTTTGATACCATGTTCAACACCAAAAGTATTCCAACAGAGGATGAACACCTTAAGTAACCACTCACACAACCAGATCAAAGATCAACACACCAATGTTTTGACATGGTAAAACCCCTATGGGGAAACATCCACGGCCTCAGCCAACACGACCACTTGGAGAAATTTATTAATGCAAAAGAAAAAGATTACAGAGAGATTTTACAAGAGAGTTGATCACAATCAATCATCGAAAAATGACCCTCCATGCTCTTTAAATAGAGATCATGGACCAAGTGGGTGTTAAGTCACAGATCAATGGTTGTTAAGATCGAGGATAATATGAACCGTCAGATCACTCTATGTCAGGAACATATCGTGACCGTCGGATTTCCTAACTACAAAGGTATACTACTGCATACTAAAGAAACACACTTTTACCTAATGACACATTAGACCAAGTAGATCTTAACTAACTCCTAAGTGTCTAAATATCCTAACAGAAGAGACATGATTATTAGATAGTGATACATAGAGGAAACCAATGGAAGGAAAATGATGCAGGAGAATCACTCCACCTCATTAAATGTGCCAACATGCCAACACACAGACACGCAATGGAAAAAGGGAGAGGCACCGAACCTACCATTTTAAAAATTTGAAATATGATTTAATACGGATTTTCGTGTTGCAAGGATGTAAGAGCCAGGCCATACCTTTGTTTAGGTAGTGGATAGGGTTGCCTTAAATGGTTTCCTATAGCAAGTCCATATCATAGTCAGGTATGGACTTTCATTTATGGAAAGAGCCATAGGAGTATGGTGGTGTAACTGTGACAGTGATAGCACTAAGGTAGTGAAGAGGATAAGCTCGTAGAGCCCTCTTTTGTAATTAGGAGACTTGAGAGAGAGATATTGGGTAGAGAGTCTTAGGAGACTTAGGAGGTAGAATAGTTATGAGAGAGAGCTCAAGAGAATTGGGACTCTGTTGCAGTCCAATTTTTGTAAACATCTGTATAGACAAACAAAGATAATAGAAAAGCAGTTTTTCCTGCATATGGTGTGTTTATGTATTTGTATTCATTTTTATTCTTTTATATGTCATTCATGTTTGAATGTATGAACTGGTGAAGTATTGTATGAGTTTCAATTGTTTCCCGTCTTAGAGTTTCTGAGTGCAAGGACTGCCCATAGTCCGCAAGGAGTGCATTGACAGAGGTGAGTTAACCTCAAGGAAATATCAGGAGAGATACCGTTGAACCTTCATAAATAGAAGTACAAGGAGTGCACAGGAAGAACTCTTTTTCAAGTTCATAGAGAAGAAGAGTTACTGAGAACTCTGTAGATCTCTGCCAATCAGGCATCGAGCGAGTGAAAGTGTGCACATGAAGAACTCTGTGTTGAGTTCGGGAAGAAAAAAGTTACTGAATACTCTGTAGAAGCAACTCTGCAAGGTGTGTATCGAGCAAGGGGAATTCTAGGAGGGAGAGAAGTATTTATTTTCAAGAAATCCTTTGGATCTGAGTTTGACAAAATCCCAGAAACGAAAGGAGTGCATGGGAGATCGAAATCTTCGAGGAGATCAAGCTCAGAAGGAATAATGCAAGGAGTGCACGGGTGACAGAGTTATTCTAAGTCCTAAATATTAGAAGAGATGACACAAAGACAATGTAATAGACAGACTTATGCCAAGTCCAAATCTCAAGAGAGATAGCGTTTTCAAATGCGCAAGCGAGATCTAGAGGTCGAGCTCACGGGAGAAAGTTCAAAGGAAATTTTTTTTTTTGAACACTTTCAAAATATTCCAAGTTGGGAGAAGGTGGAAGCTCAGGAGGAGGAGCGAAAACTACCATTAGATTGGTTGTGGGAAAGGATCTTGGACTATTATATCAATGTCCAGTGACATAAGGAAGCACAGAGGAGGAAACATATCTCAAGTGCTGGATCTGAGCACAGAGGATCAGCTGTCGTCTAATCACGAGAAGGTGCATGAGATTTAATACTTTTTGTACACGCAAGAGGGTGGACTCACAAAATTAATAAAGTCTCGAAGTCATTTGGGACCATCCATCATTTGTAAGGATGGATGGCAGAAATCCATCAAGTTCAGGTGAAGGCACTCTGGGAGGAACGAGCGCATAGAAGGTTGAAACACCCAAAGCCCAAAGAGACGAGAGCCGTTGATCTGCAAAGGGACACTTGTCAACATATTGTGAGCTTTAGGTAAGTTGTAGTGAGGTTTCAGTTGAGAACTGAGATCATTGACGCCCAAAGAGCCAAAGAAAAGCTAGACCGTTAGATCCAGTAGGGCATGTGGCGAGAGATCATGAATTCCGGGTGAAGTCACTCCGGGAGAACACGAAGGAGAAAGGTTTGACATTGCTGAAGCCCAAACACCTGAATCGAATGATAATCATCGATATGGAAGATGACATGTGTCACCATATCATGGAATTTGGAGGATTCCACCTAGAGGGTTTTTATGGAAAGAAGTTTTAGAAAGTTTCGAAGCACCGAAGGCTGAATTGGTTAAGGGTTGTTGATCCCACAAGGAGCATGTGGATCATTGATATGTGAAGGGACACATGGAGGAAAGAGATTCACTCTATTAGAAAACCAGTGAACAACCGTTGGATCAAGATAGGACAGGTGTCAGAATATCTAGCACTCTAGAAGATTTCACTTCAGAGATTTGAGAACGCCAAAGGCCGAAATCTAGGAAATGACGAGATCCGTTGATGCGAAGGAGGACACACGATGCCAAATTTGGGAATCCAGCGGAAAGAAAAGGAAGGATAGGTCCGAAGACCCATAGAAGATATCGATCATTGATCGAGGAGGGAGTGGAAGGACCGTCGATCTGATTAAGGAGGCCAAAGTCCTGGAGCGGGAGCATAACCATTGATTGGGGAGACATGCATCAATAGATCTTCCACTCTGGGAGATACCCAGTCAGCAGAGGAGAGAACTTGAGAATCAAGATCCCCGAAGGTCAGATTCATGGAGGGAATCCTACCCATAGGTTCAGGGATACACGTGGTAACAGATCTTGCACTGCGGAAGATTTCCATATGGTGGAAGTGAAAGTTTGAGAGTCAAAACACCTGAAGGCTGGAAAACCGGAATCAACAAAAATCGTTGATTTAGAGGGGAGTTACATGGCAACAGATCATGAAGGTCTGAGATCGTGTGTGAAGGGAGAAGAGGTCGTTGATTGGACAGTTGGCCAGATACAGGTAAAGATTTGATAGCAACCGTTGATCGATAAGTAGCACCGAGAGGTTGAAGATCAATGGTGGGGAGGAATTGCGGGGCCAAGACAAGCTCAAAAGATAATATTTCTTGAGCGGGCCGCAATTTCAACCACTGTTTTGATGAAGGGATACATGGCAACTGGAGGTGAATTGTGGGGCGAAAAATGAGTTGGTCTAAACCACTCTTTCCTGCACCTGCAATTGCATAGTTCCACAAGGTTATAACCCAGGGACATATTGAAGGAAGGGGATAGTGTAAAGGAGATAATGCCTAGAAATTGAAGAGTACACAGACAGAGGGTGCGGGTATTCACAGGACCTACGCCTAAAGAGGAAAAAGGGACCTGTGTAGATTTGTTTTAGGTTCAATTAGGATCCCTAAGAGTTGATATGAATCAGAAGAAGGAAATATCTAGAGACCAAGAGGTCACACAACCCTAGGAGGGAAGGGGGTCTGCATCAGGTGGTATCAGAGCCAAATGTTTTTGCAGATAGAAGACAAAGGAGACAGAGGAAAAAGATGTTATTTTTCTATAGATGTAGGAAAATAAGAGAGGGTGAAAGGATATACTTTGATACCAGGCGGTATCAGAGCTAATATTTTTGTCTGTAGATTTTAGGCAAAAGGAGACAGAGCTTGAATTTCGTCTGTATATTTTAGCCGAAAGAGAAAGAGGAGGAGGCCATAATTTTGTTTGCAGACAATAGGCAAAGGGAGAGACGGTGAAAGGAGATGACCTGATAACATCAGGTGGTATCAAAAACATGAATTTTCCTGTAGACAGCAGGTGACGAAGTAGGGTACTGATGATCTGTAAGGAAGTTGTTGCACATGTACAACAACGACAAAAATTTAAACAACCAGGTGAGCAGGAAGAGAATATGAGGATACTCTCGAGTGTAGAGTGATCCATAGGCTTGCCAGGAGGGTAGGTAGAACGTGAAAATGGCTACTGAAGGCCATGATCATGGTCGAAGAGAAGCCGCAAGAAGAAGAGAAATCTAGAGATGGATCTGGAGCTTAGTGAGATAAGAGCAAGGATGGAGTAGTTGACATTAAAAATGCAGTGAGATGCTAAATCACATTAGGTGTATGAGTAGCCCATGAAGAAGAAGGTGAAGTGGTTAGTCAAGAGAGTTTTCCATAGGACAACAAATTTTTTTAAATAGGTGGCTAAGTTATGTCAAAAACCTTAGTGACATAGAGGAAGAAGCGGTTTACGTATGTGAACCAGAAATTGGGAGACACCTCAGTGATGAGGAGGAGGTGAGATCAGATAAAGATCTCATAAAATACCAAGAGAGAAGAGATGGATTTTCATATTTCTAGGTGGGAAATGAAATGAGATCATTGGAGGATCTCATAGACTATCAGGAGGACAGCAGTGGAAATTCATACTGCCAGGTGGGCAAAATTGGACTTTCAAGTTGTGAGGTGGGAAATGGAAATAGATCAGGTGGAGGTATCGTATGCTGCTAGAGGAGTAGTGCTGAAAGTTCAAATTTATAGGTGGGCAATGAGATGGGATCGATTGATCTCATGGACTACCAAGTGGGCAGAAGATAAATCCAAAATTGCCAGGTGGGCAAGGAGAAATAAATGAGACTATCTGAAAGTCCGAGGAGCTCGGAAGTGAGTTCATGTCAGCAAGGAGTGTTGATAGATGAAGATTCACGTGGATTTGCAGACCATGTGAATGAATATTATGAGAAGTTAAACACTTTCACCATCCAAGAGGAGGATTATAGGAGCATTCTAATCATTGGGGGAATTCATATATTCCTATCAAACAACCCAGTCGAGGCAAGAGAATGTGTTGCAGATGCAACAACAAAAGAAAGACAGCTAGCGGTGACTGTCATGATTAAAGAGAATATATCATAAGCTGCACAAGGATAAGATGAAGAAATGGAGAAGACACTGATGTCTACCCCAACAGAAGGGGAGGAGCATTAAGAAGAATGGCCCAAAATTTTCAGCCAACAAGATGAAACGATATGACTGTAGCACTGGAGCGTATAGCAGTAGAGGAAACAAACAACATGGATTTTTCTAATCTATATGAAGAATTGGAATCCCTAGAGAGAAGGGTATTGGTGCAAATCTTGCACATCCAACAATTCAAGTTGGAAGCATATGGAGAAGCATACGAGCCCGAGGAACGGTTGGAGGGAGTTGGAGATATACCAGCAGGAGAACTCATAGAAGCAAAGATGTTAGAAGGAGAAACTAAGAAGCAGCTCAGTGATGGGACTGCAAAACTGAACTTTGCATCAGGGTGGCAAGCTAAGGCCACAAAAGATGGGAAATTCGAAAGGGGTATCAAGTTGATCTACCCACTGATAAGGAAGAGTTTCAACCGAGAAGACTACATAAGGAGAACCAACCACTAGAGCAGCTGGATAGGGTGATAGAGGAGATCATGAAGTTAATGTTCAGGTCAGTAGAAGCAGTCAGCAAAGGGAATTTGAGAAGAGGAGAGACTTCTATAGCAGAAGGAAAGAAGAAAAACAAGATGCAACACCAACAACAACATCAAGGAAGAGGAGCAAGAAGAGAACTCCAAGGAAGATTTTGGGATCTAAGATGATTTCAACATTGGAGAAGAGGAACTCATGAGAAGGAGCTCATGTTTTTCCTAGAAGTGGAGTATAATGCAGGAGCATCGCTCCACTTCAAAAAATGTGCCAACACGCAGACGCGCAATGGAGAAAGGGAGAGGCACCAACCCTCCCATTTTTAAAATTTGAAATATGATTCAATACAGATTTTCATGTTGTAAGGCTGTAAGAGCTAGACCATACCTTTGTACAGGTAGTGGATAGGGTTTCCTTAAATGGTTTCCTGTAGCAGGTCCAGATCATAGTCAGGTCTGGATGTTTATGGTGGCATAACTGAGATAGTGATATCACTAAGGCGGTTAAGAGGATAAGCTCGTAGATCCCTCTTTTGTAATTAGTATACTTGAGAGAGATCTCGAGTAGAGAGTCTTAGGAAACTTAGGAGGTAGAATAGTTCTGAGAGAGAGATTGAGAGAACTGGGACTCTGTTGCAGTCCAGTTTTTGTAAACATCTGTATAGACACACAAAGATAATAAAGAAGCATTTTTTCTGCATATGGTGTGTTTATGTATTTGTATTCATTGTTATGATTTTATAAGTCATTCATGTTTGAATGTATGAACTGGTGAAGTATTGTATTAGTTTCATTTGTTTCTCGTCCTAGAGTTTCTTACTGTAAGGAGTGCACACAGTCCACAAGGAGTGCATTGACAGAGGTGAGTTAACCTCAAGGAAATCTCAGGAGGGATACCATTGAACCTTCATCAAAAAAAGTGCAAGGAGTTCACAGGAAGAACTCTTTGTTGAGTTCAGAGAGAAGCATAGTTATTGAGAACTCTGTAGAGCTCTGCCAAGTGGGCATTGAGTGAGTGCAAGTGTGCACAGGAAGAAATCTGTGTTGAGTTCGAGAAGAACACAGTTACTGAATACTTTGTATAATCATCTCTGCAAGGTGTGTATCAAGCAAGGAGAACGCCAAGAGGGTGAGAAGTATTTATTTTCAAGAAATCCTTCAGATATGAGTTTGACGAAATCCCAAAAATGCAAGGAATGCATGGGAGATCGAAATATTCGAGGAGATCAAGCTCAGAAGGAATAACGCAAGGAGTGCATGGGTGACAGACTTATTCCAAGTCCTAAAGATCATAAGAGATAACGCAAAGAGAACGTAAGAGATAGACTTATGCCAAGTCCAAAATCTCAGGAGAGAAAGAATTTTCAAATGCGTAGGCAAGACCTAGAGGTCGGGTTCGCGGGAGAAAGTTCAAAGGCCAAAAAAATCTTTGAGCACATTCAAACTATTCCAAGTTGGGAGAAGGTGGAAGCTTAGGAGGAGGAGCGACAACAATCATTATATTGGTTGTGATAAAGGAGCTTGGATCGTTAGATCAACATTCAGTGACATAAGGAAGCACAGAGGAGGAAACATATCTCAAGCATTGGATATGAGCGCAGAGGATCAACCACCGTTTGATCACGAGAAGGTGTGCAAGATTTAATGCTTTGTGTACAGACAAGAGGGTGGACTCGCAAAATTCCCAAAGTCCCAAAGTCATTAGAGACTGTCCGTCATTTGGGAGGATGCGTGGTAGAAATCCATCAAGTTTGGGTGAAGGCACTCTGGGAGGAACGAGTGGACAGAAGGTTCAAACACCCAAATCCAGAAGAGCCGAAGGGTCGAGAGGTGTCGATATGCAAAGGGACAGTTTTCAATAGATCGCGAGCTCTGAGTAAGTTGTAGTGAGGTTTCGGTTGAGAACTAAGATCGTTGAAGCCCGAAGAGCTGAAGAAAAGCTAGACCGTTAGATCCAGGAGGGCACGTGGTGAGAGATCATGAATTTCAGCTGAAGTCACTATGGGAGAACACGAAGGAGAAAGGTTTGACATTGTCAAAGACTGAATAGCCGAATTGAACGATAGTCGTTGATCTGGAAGAGGACAGGTGCCACCATATCGTGGACTTCGAAGGATTCCACTCTAGGGTTTTTATGGAAAGAAGTTTCGAAGCGTCGAAGGCCGAAGTGGTTAAGGGTCGTTGATCCCACAAGGATCATGTGGATCGTTGATCTGTAAAGGGACACGTGGAGGATGAAGATTCACTCCATTAGATATCCATTGAACAACCATTGGATCAAGAGGGGACAAGTGTCAGAAGATCCAACACTTCGGAAGATTCCACTTCAGAGATTTGATAATGCAGATGGCCGAAATCCCGAAAATGACTAGAGCCATCGATGTGAAGGAGGACACATAACACCATATCTAGGACTCTAGAGGAAATTGGAGGAAGGACAGGTCTGAAGACCTAGATAAGATCTTGATCGTTGATCGAGGAGGGAGTAGAAGGACCATCAATCTAATTGAGGAGGCCAAAGTCCCAAAGTGGGAGCACAACCATTGATTGGGGAGACATGCATCAATAGATATTCCACTCCGAGAGATACCCAGTCAGCAGAGGTAAGAATTTTAGAATCGATATCCCCGATGGCTGAATTCATGGAGGGAATCCTAGCCATAGGTTCAGGGAGATAGGTGCCAGCATATATTCCACTTCGAAAGATTTCCATATGGAGGAAGCAAAAGTTTCAGAGTCAAACCTATCGAAGGTCGGAAATCCAGAATCAACGACAACCATTGATTTAGAGGGGTGTTACCTGGAGACATATCACAAAGGTATGATATCGTGCATGAAGGGATAAGAGGTCATTGATTGGACAGTTGGCCAGAGACAGGTAAAGATTCGATAACAACCGTTGATCGAGAAGTAGCGCCGAGAGGTTGAAAATTGACGATGGGGAAGAATTGAGGGGCCAGGACAAGCTCAAAAGATAATATATCTTGATCGGGCCACAATTTCAACCACTATTTCGATGAAGGGATACGTGGCAGCTTGAGGTGAATTGCGGGGCAAAAAGCGGGTTGGTCTAAACAACTCTTGTCCGCGCCCGCAATCTCATAGTTCTGCAAGGTTATATTCCAGGGACATATTAAAGGAAGGGGATAGTGTAAAGGAGCTAGTGCCTGAAAATTGAAGAGCGCTAGAGCGTGTAGAAAGATGGTGTGGGTATTCATAGGACCTGCGCCTAAAGAGGAAAAAGGGAGCTGTGCAGATTTGTTTGGGGTTCGATTAGGATCCTATTTTTTTTAAACAAATGCCTAGTTGGATAGCGAGAGAATGAGGACTGTTTATATCGATGGTTGATTAAATTATAACTGCCAGATCATACCCAGAAGATGATATTCAACGACAGTCATTCACTCCCAATTTGATTAAGTTTGAGCCATTGATTTCAATCTGTTGATATTTGCATGGAGGAGTGAAATCCAATGATCGATCTGATATTGAGATCAATAGAAGGGAGTCGACCATGCGGAAGGAATTTGTGAGGGAGTTAATGGAGTAGCTATCCCTGCATGGTTGGTATTGGAGACCTATGAATGGACACATGTCAACTATTGGACTTATTGCGCACCACAAAGATTTGGGTTTAAAACCACCCATACAAGCCCCATGGTTTTGAAAAGGGAAACCACCTTTCGATAGTGGTAAACCGTTGAAGATAAGCACCTTCATGCTTAGCGCCTAATCACATCACTCGACTACATGGGATAAGATAAATCTGTGAGGGCTTAGGCTCTATATTAATACAAAGGTGTGTTAAGCCTTTGGTTTATGTCTAAGGTTATATGAAGGGAGTGTACAAACAAAGCACTTGGAGGATAACACTTGGATATAACACTTAGGTGCATTGAGGTAAGCGCTGAGTCAAAACATATGGTTGTATGAAGAAAAGGCCACGAGGAAAGGAGCTTGTCTGTACATTGTTTTCATAGTTGCAACCAAGGGTTAATCAGTTGAAGACAAGATGAAGAGAAAGGGGAAGAATGCTATCCAAATCATCGATCCATTCTATGATTGATAGAACTTTTAGTCTCTTTTGAAAACTACTAAATGCAGGAGCTTGGAGATCCTTGGGCACCCCTTTGTGGGTTTATTGAGGAGTTAGGAGAATTAGAAGCTGCCTATTTGTGGGGAATATTTAGTGACCTGGTAGGTTGCTATCATTTATGTCATAATATATTAACATATGTTTATTTTAACTTTTGAATTACTAAGAATTAATTGATATACCACAAAGTTGATGACATATTCATATAATACAATAGTAAGTATATGATTTAAAGTTTATATTATTTAAAAAAAATAAAGATATCAAAAGATAAACCATAATTTGTTTTTATTGCTTGAAAAAATAAAAATTAAAATAAATGTATACTTAATTTGATGGAACTAAGGGAAATTCCAACAAAGATAACTTCTTGCAACATTTATGAGTTGTGTAATCACACCTGTGGAGTTGGCATTACCAACATGAATGACATTCCCAACCTTAACTAGTGCAACTATTATAGCCTTCACCTATTCCACTCCATTTAGTTTTCTAAACATAAAATCTTATATTAATAATTATTTTTACATTCTCCTTGAAATAAGTGTCACTATGGAAATCAAAATTCTAAAAGAGTCTTTTCTAGAGCCTAGTCACAATTAAGGAAAATTTGATTATGTATTAGGTATTCATTGATAAAGTAACAATCCAACTTTTACTAGCCAAGTTGTTACCATGTAAAACAAATATTTACATCCTAGAAAAAACAATGAAACCATCATTTAACTCACGGAAAATTAATACACTTACAAAAACAAGAAGTGCGTGATAACAATACATCAAAGATAGGGACTAAGTCCTTTAAAATCTACACATGAACTTTTGTTTATTTATTTATTGAGTTTTATTAATATCTTTCATATTTTAAAATATTAATATAAAATTATTTTAATTTAAATTATTTTAACCTTATCAAATTAATTATTTTCTTCACTAACCAAATATAATACTTACATTTCTTATGAGGAGATTCATAAACTTGGCGGTAGAGAAAAAATCATAAACTCGTTTAAAGAAAATTTTGTATATTAAAATTCATTATTATTAATGATTTCATTTTCATATTTAATAATTTAAATTTAATTAAATAAATTTAATTATAAATAATAAATTTTAAAGTATAAAGTTATCAATTATGAACAATATAACTATTATAAATTCAATTATGAACATAAAATCATAATTGTTTACATAAAATTGTTTTTTCTCAAGAATTTGCAAGACTCGATCCACGTGTTTAATGTGGTATTCCCTTGATTTGCTATAGATAAGTATATCATCAAAGAAAACTAACACAAGCTTTCTAAGATGGGGTCGATTTTTTTTTTTCATAAGAATTTGAAAATTTGAAGGAGCATTAGTCAACCCAAAAGGCATGGCCAATAACTCATAGTGCCCATCATGAGTTCTAAAAGTTGTTTTGGGAATGCTATCTCTCCTTAATCTGATCCAGTGGTATCCTGATTTAAGATCTAGCTTTGTAAAATAAACCACTCCACGAAGCTCATGTAATAGCTCATTAATATTTCAAACAATGAATTTATCCTTTATGGTGATTTTGTTTAGATCTATATAATCAAGACACATCCTACAAGAATTAGATTTTCTTCTCACCGTCACTATTGGATCTGAAAATGAACTCATCCTTGGTTGAAAAATACCTGGATCCAACATGTCTTGTACTATTTTATCAATCTCCCCCTTTTGATGATGAGGATATCTATAAGGCATTCTATTAGGAGGAGTACTTTTAGGAATTAGATTGATTTGATGTTCATGATATGTAGATGGTGGTAGAACTTTAGGAATTTCTTGGAATACCTTATAGGCCTTCTGGAGTATTTTCATCTTCCTTTTTAACTTCCATAGAATAAAATTTAACCAACACTCCCTTGCTACCATTTTTTAGGAGATTTTCCATTCTATTAGAGCTGATGACTTGAGAAGGTTCATATTTTAACCCTTTGAGTTCATATTGAATCCATTGCAATTCAAATCTCATTCTTAATTCATTATAGTTTGCATAAATTGTACCTAATTTTATCAACCATTGAATCCCTAGAATAACATCTACACCTCCAATGGGAATGGTATACATTATCCACACATGAGTTGTCACTGAGACATAGATATAGTGTAATGTCCCAAATTATAATCAAATCTAAATGCACAAATAAACATAGTGATTTGAAACTACTAATTGAAAAAGGTAGAAATACATTGATCTTGATTACATAGTTCATAGGAATGAGGAAGTAGTGAGAGCCTTACTCAAGATTTGAAGAAAACAACTTATTTACAAGACTATGAATGTCGAGCTATTTCACTCCAATATTGATCCAACATGCCAGAACATGGTGTTGGGGATGACTCTCCTCCCATCCAACCCCTCAATCACCATGACTAAGAGCCCCTAAGCCCTCAATCAACTACCTATGCCAACTTCCAAGCATTTTCCTCAAATTTCCGAAGAAAAAAGATCCCAAACTTTCTTCTCCACCTTCCTTATATAGAATTCTTCTTACCTTTTCTTGCAAGAATTTTCGTGCATAAGTTACACTTGCCATTAATTAATTAATCATGTAGTTTTTAGCCTTGTCTTAATTTAGCTTTCCATAAATTTATCTTTTCTTATTTTACCTTTTATTCTATTAATAAAGTAATTCATTTTATTTTGTTATTTTAATCTTTTACTTCATTTATTCTTCTTTTACTTTTTATCTTTATACAATTTAAATATTTATCTATTTATTATTATTACTATTATTTATTTATAAGGAAAAAAATCGTGTAATCTTATTTCTAAGATAAACCAAATTACAAAAGTAGATGCCTTAGTCATTCCTCTAGCCAAAATCCCACTAAAGCTATACAAAAAACTCAAGAAAAACATCATGACAAGTTATCTATTTACAAGTATTCTCTAGCAGTATGTTGCTTCTATAGGCTAGTCAAAGTCATTATGCATCAAGAAAATTCCATTTAAGAGTTATATGAGATATACATCTTGATATCAAGTATCATAACAAAAATAATCAAGAAAATAACAAGCATGGGAGATTAATCAAGGAGGAGCCAAGAGACATGAAGATATTATTTGGAATCATTTGGGATCTTTTCAATGATATTCTATATGCCTGGGTCCAAGACCAGTTTGGATTTTGAGAGGTTTTTTTCTTTCTTGTTCCAATCCCTATAGAAATGATCGAAAGTGATATGAGAAAAAAACATGTAAATTGCTTTTGATATGCTGGAATAAAGGCATGAGGCCATAATTCTTCATGAAGGAGTTCTATTTCGTTCAATTTATGACCAACTGAGAATCCCATCAATGTGAAGTTGTGGGATATATTTTTCCTGGGAAAGCTGAAAGAGAAGCTTTAAAGCGATGAGCATATTGAAATTGTTTGTAGTTGGTTGAAGTAGAGCAGAAAAACATATAGAGTGGGTATGAGAAATGTGTAATATTCCACTTTCTCCACCCATAGGGGGATCCCCTTGGTAAGCTCGATAAGAGAACCCCCAATAAAAATCATTCTAAATTTGAGGTTCCTCATGAGATTTGAGTTTCTTGGTCTTGAAACTATGAGGGAAAGTTGAGAGAGTGGCTATAATTTGATAAGCACAAAGTTAAGATGAAGTAAATTTATGTTCAAAGAGAGCATTATTTTTTTCTATCCAAATACCCCATGCCACTGTTAGGGGAAGAGACTTAAGGATTTGGGAGTGTTGGATGTTTAACAAATTTTTAAGGGAATCCTCTATGGAGTTTATATGCCATCTACAAGTGTTTCCTATAAATTTATGTATCTCCATTCATACCTCCTAAGTATACATCCTGATGATTGGTCTTTGCTTTCCTCTCTCCTCTTAGCATCAATTAGGCCCATGAAAATTTCATTTTTGGATTTTGGCCCAGGTGAGGGATTTGTTATGAAATAGAATCCAAAATACGATTTTTATCTTTGGAGGACATTTTATCTTTCATATTTTTCCCCCCACCATGGCACTGGATCATCTCGTCCTTCTTGGGTGAAAGCTACATATCCAGATCTTGGAGTGTAACCTCTCATAGGATTTAGGAACCAAATGAGGTGGTCCTCTTGCTCAAAGGGTGAAACAAATTAATTTTGAAGAGCCTCTATGTAGTGGTTCCATTGAGGTGCTTGATCACCTTTGATTCCAAGGTCCTCCAATGTAAGCCACTGCACCTTCTTGCTTACAAAGTCCCATCTCATGATTTGACAGAGATGATAGAAATATTCCCTATTATGATTCATGCTGAGATGAAGGGGAAGATGAGGATTATTTTGGCACCCAATCCTAGGGTACTTTCTATTGATTCCACAACAACCGCCCTTTACTTTTTTATTTTACAAGAAAAACAAAAAAGGCCCCATACTAAAATTTCATCCCTAATGCCTAATACCCTACTTCTTGAACCTAATATAATTCTTTGTCTACTGTAAGGGAGTTGGGGGTTTGATATTGATTGATGGTTCTCTTGAATGTGTTTTTTTTTTTGGATTTTTTGAATGGATAACTTAAATTTTGCATCCTCTTGCTTGCATGTTGTGCTTAATGTCTTCATATTTAAGATCTCACATGTTGATCACACTCTTCAGTTCTGAACACTTGACTTAAATATAAATATCACTAATCCTTCCTTTGAGTTTGATACTTGGCACATGAAGTTTTTAGGACACTTATCTACAACCACCCAAGATTATATTTTATAAGTTTATTGAAGGAAGGGAATGTAATGTTTATGGTACAATTTAGTGGTTTTCCCTCTCATAAATAAACTCATCTTTTATGTGGTTGTTTGAGTAGGTTCACAGGGACACTTCTTTTACATGACCACTCCAATATTTAAATGTATGTGGGGAATCCCATGATCTTATTTCTCTTTCCGATACCTCTCTTTATGATGATCTTGTCTATCATTTCAAGCCAACAGTCAACATCATGAACTGAGATTTTCCTTACCCAAACCATAGTCATTTTTTTTTATCACCATTTCATTGATGAGGCGAGGACCTTGACCCTTATCCTTGATCCTTACTTGGCTCCCCCTATCGAGAAGTAGATTACCTTGGCTTATTGTTTCCTCGAGGTCTGAATCTCACAAGGATATCAGATTCACCTTTCCCACAGGGCTTCCCTTGAGCTTCTTCAAATTGATCTCTACTAGGTTCTTATTTCATCCTTCCCTCTCTCAGAACACCCAACCCCAAGGATTATTGAGCTTCATGGATTTATAACCTTTTCGTTTCGTCACACAATGCTTGCGCGCTATTTTTTATAATCAGTTCATGTATTATGGCTTGACATAAGAATCTATTCCTTGATATGATTGTATTCCCCCTCTTTGTGATAATAACATGTCTTCCCTATGAGATGTTCATTTTGATTGGATTGACATGTGTCCTATGTTTGGTTGGCATAGATCTCCTTTTATCATATGAGTCACTATTTGTGACGTTCATTTGTCACACGACGTGTTGTCTTCTTCCCTTTGGTTGTTGTTTATTCATCGCATTTGAATCTAAGCGTTCATGATCTCCATAAAACCTAGTTACCCGACTTGACACCTCGTTACTTGAAATCTACATGGTATACCTTACTCCTATTTTTCTATCCCTATGTGCGAAACTATGACTAGTGTGGAACCACGATATGCATGGAACCCTAACTTGTGTGTAACTTGGTCTTATTTTTCTAATTTTTATTTTTGTATATATTTTAAATTTTTTTAATTTAAAAATTTTAATTTATTTATCTATTTCCATTTGTATTTTATCCTTGGTTTTGAAAATCCACATGCTTTGACTGCACATGGTAATTTCCCATGGTTTTCCCAAGATTTACTCTTGATATTTTTTTTTTACATGGGAAAAATCAAGATCACTACAAATTTGTTTTTAAAAAAATTCTATTTGTTTTTACATAAGTCAAATTATTTTTTCATGGGTAGAATGTTTTTTACATGATGTATTTTTCCTAAAATCCTAATGTGTAGTATGTACATTCTCATTTTTTTTCATATCCCGGTAAAATTAGAAAAAAAAGTTACTTTTCATATATATATATATATATATATATATATATATATATATATATA
>ML777102.1:1136911-1160925 GCA_009831015.1 Picea engelmannii | reverse complement strand
CTAAGTTATATCTTTCTATTTAATTTTTCTTAATTAATTTCATTTTTAATCTTAAATTTTCCATTTCCTCCCCCGTCTCCCCCGCCACCCATTAGAATTCAACTTAATATTTCCCCTTGGAAATTACCATTAAGACATACCTCCTATTTTTTGAGAATCCCTTCATACCCACAAAACTTCCTTCATCCTCATAATCCCGTCTTCCATTCCTTAACACCCTTGGAAACTTAGTATTATTTTAATATTGAATGGGCTATCACAATCATCCAACAAAATGTTTTACTTTTATTTTTACCATTATGTTTAATTATGTATATGTTTTTGGTTTTATTATTGTATTAATTGAGGATTATCCATGGGAGTATGCCATCAGACTGATGGAAAGTCTAACTCCCACCTAAGCGACATGAGTTGGAGTGTGCCATTGGAGTATGTCGTTGAAAAGAGTTGTGTAAATTTATGCAATCGGAATTAGTTGTGAAAAGTTTAAGTCTCAACTCCGACCATGAGACTCCGATGAGCTACCATTTTTTTATTTTTGATTTTGATTTTACCTAAATTCATTTAGTTGATTTCATTAATTTCCTATGTAGTTAATTTAATTATTTTACTAGTTTCACTACGGTAATTGGCCATAATTACAACACTAGATGTAGGTCCTACGCCTACTCTAAGTTCTTAAGCAAATCAGGTAAGGGGTATAAATATATATTAATCACTAAGTATTAAGTTATATTATGCATGTGGTTTAATTATTTTCACGTTGAAGATCAATGGATAAGATTCACCCACAAGCAAATCAAGTGTTGTTGAGCACGGGAATTCAAACAGATATAGCTTGAGCCATAGGTGTAAAAATCAATGCACAGGTTGTTCGGGATTGTTCTACGACCACTGCAACAAGGTTTATTTTTTAGAATGTCATTACTAGGTTTGGTTATCCTTGGAGATTGAAAAATGACCAAGGAGCACACTTCCTTAGTGAAACTATAGCAACCCTGACTAGATAATTTTTTGTTTAGCGTCATAAGAGCAGTCCCTCTAATCTATAGGCTAACGGAACAGTGGAAGCATTTAATAAAATATTGGATATGGGGCTGACTAAAGTTTGTTGCACAAATCCATATGATTGGGATGAAACAGTTCCGACTGTGTTATGGGCATATCAGACTACCATCAAGTGATTAAACAGGTACACCCGATTTCATCTGGTATATGGCCGAGAAGCGGTGGTTCCGTTTGATTTTCTCACTCCAAGTCTATTCATTGTGTAAGCTACCAAGATGATTGATGCTGACTTTATTACTACATGGGTGGATGAACTGTTGGAACTTGAGGAAGCTAGGTTCTTATCATATTTTAACCAGACTGTGGAGAAAACCCAACAAAAGGCCTGACATGATTGCCATATAAAGCATAATTAATTTGTGGAGGGTGATTTTGTGCTCTAATATGACAGAAAGTATCAGAAACATTTGGGCAATCTTCAAATGCATTTGCTTGGTCCTTTAATCATTGTGCAAATATGTGAGTCTCGAGCTATCAAATTATCACAACTTGATGGAATTATTTGACTTGTACGGGTGAATGGCGCACACTTGAATCCCTACATGTTTGTGGCAAATTACAATTTCATTACGCTCTTGGTTCCAGGAGTGTGTTAGTAAGTAGGATTTCCATTTCAGTATTTGTTTTACTTTCTGTCAATACAAAGTGATGTGTCTTGTGTTTACGTGTCTTAGTGCTTCATTGTCTTGTCCAATTCATCCAACCCGTATATTCACTTTTTGGTTGGGGAGGTCAAAGTCACAATCTCTTATACTTAATGCTGGCGAAAATTCAAATTTTTTTCCCTAGTGTCATCACGTGGGTCGTTAAACACTCTTTGTACCTTTTCCCCAATCATTTCATCTATGCCTATCACCGTCACTTAAATTTTAACAATTATTTGCCTTTTTCCCCATCATTTCATCTCTTCTTGTCACCGCCACTTAAATTTTAAGAACTGTCTACCTCTTTTTGATTAATCACTCGCATGATCAATACTTTTCCAAATTATTCCAACGTCCTTTTACCAACTTTTCAATTTTTCATTTAGATACCCAAATCATGTCATAGATTTTGACACGTTCGATGGATTCAATGGGTGTTAATAACCTATCTTGTCACCATGTAATATTCAGTGCATGGAATTCTCATAATATTCCGTATATCACTTATAAACACGTCTTGGATCGATGGATTCATTTATTTTTTTACTCTTGTGCTTGTTGTCGACTCATTCCTGGAGCCTATTGAGCCCCATGTAAGCCCACGTCTAAGACTTTTCCCCCTGTGTTGTTTTTTTCCATTGTCAAAATGTTCCAATGGTTTGCACAATTGGTTGGGGGGGCATCCAAACCATTGTTCTAATAGATTCCATTGATCCATGGGTCATTGTTCAAGGCGATCTGCATAGAAAGGTTGAACGAACCAGGTTGTTTGATGTCGATTTTACCGATGTTGTCAAATTTCCCCAAATGGCTACCAACAATTTCATGGATTGCACTACATCACCTAACAAAGAGTTCTAGTAGCATTGAAATCCTAAAGAAATTCCCCTGTGGGATTATACTTTGTTCTATCTCAATGAACTGTTGGTCTTTGGTACTACTCGCGAAGCGACATGCTGCAAAAAAATTATAATTAGTAGAGTGCACAATAGTTTCCTATGGCTAGACTAGGCCTACCCCATACATGTAGAGGACATCCACATGCTCACTGTTTTTTCCATGCAAGGCGAGGATATAACTGAAGGATTTCAAGGCTTAGGGAAGCACAATTAAAATAACGGAGAGGTGATATTGTACAAAAAATATGACACACATCATGGAGATGGAGGAGTGTACATCTCCTAGATCAATGATGAGAAGGTCTGCATGGCTTGTTATCTGATTGTGGGGAAATTGATGCATAATCACATGAAGGGCGAGTGTACTTTGGATGCCATTGCAGTGGAAGAATTCACTAAGAATTGTGCCCCTATGAACTGGTGCAAATACCTGATCACTTAGTTGTTCCAGGATTTTACAGATGTAAATGACCGACCAGGGTATTTTGTTATGGATACTTGCTTGTCTCCTTTTCTATGTGGAAGTGGAAAACATCGTGGGGGCATACCATTGCTCACAATGTAGATGGATGCATCACCAATATCTTTGAGCGATATAATTTTCACCTTTATTCAACCAATGAGGTTGATCATAATGTCACCTTCGCGCATTTGTATGATGAGCTCATTTCTATAAAAAAATGACCCCAAATTCCATAGGCATTACTCAATAGGCGTACCCATAATATATGGTTGGGGATGAGCCAGGATCATACATTTTTGCAGTCGATGGGGGTGGAACCATCTCTTTTTCATACAAAATCATTACCATTTTACCTAGATGAAGTTGCACTCGTTAAAGAAGTCACCTCATGGCTTGGGGTTACTATTGAAAAGAAGAGGACCAATGTCTCTTAAGAGATGCCCACATTTGCACAAATTTTCACTCTAGTGGAGACATCATATGTTGGCCCTAATGTGATCAAGAGGACTCAGAAACCTACCAGTTCATAGGATGAGCTAGAGGAAGTCAAAGATGAAGTGTTTCCCTATAGCACACTTCAGATATCATTTTCTTCCATTCCTGATGATGCTACAATATCAGGTAAGCAATTGTGAGATGTCTTGAATTCTATTGTTCCTTGCAAGAAGGTCTGTACAAAATTCCCTTCTCAATTTTCTGATGATACTATAATCACTGAGGCTAAACCCCTCTCCTCCAGCCCACAAAACATTTGCATTGCCTCACTTTTTATGCATACAAAACCCCTTCTAGTACATACCTTACCACCCCGTATGCGTTGTAAAATTTATACCGCATTCAATTCCCCATCCAAAACCCCCATCATCCATATCCTTGATGATCCTCCCATACAACCCCAACCTTCCACTATTGTCGAAGAAATCAACCATTTGATGTACACACCTCCATTATCCCTGCCCCATACTCAGCTGGATACAACTATGCCTAACCCTGCTTCTCAATCCATAATAATTACATGTAAACTCCCTTCCACTTCCCCCCAAATCCCATAACTTCTAAACCCCCAACACCCGACTCTTGGGACGGTCCATCAACTACAACTTGAGATAGGGCCTGAAATTCATGTTCTAATGGATGAGGACCATCATCAACACATGATCGATGGACATGATTATACTCAATCATCAAAGAGAACTACTTTTTTCAAGGAACAAATTGTTCCTTTGTTACAAGATCTTCAATAGCGACGAGCTATCTTGGATCTCTAATTAGAGCATCCAGAGGTGCTAGGAACACTTCCTCTAGAGGTCACCAATCGGCTTGCACAAAGCCTTAGAGTGCACTCACCTATGCCAGAGGGTGTTGGTACCTCTATTTTTTAAGAGCACTCGATTTCTAGTGTTCAACCACTTGCTTCGTGGCCACCTTGGGATCCTGTTTCTATCAGTGGAGAATTGTCCACATGGGCTACACCGGATATTCTGCACTTTATTCAGGCCTCAATTGATCAGCTAGAGTAGAGGATCACACTATCCAAATAGGAAAATCATGCCCTCACACAACAAAAAAAATCCTTACATGAGGATGTCACTAAAGCCAATGTTTCCACAACAATTGAAGAAAACTTGCAGGTGCAAGCCAAATCCACTGTTGTCGTTGTTGCCTACAAGTTTTCTCAAGTATGGTCATCTTTCTGCTAGGTCATTATTGAACTTCCTGAATATATCATACTAGATGCGCCACCTAATTGAGTTGACCTTATTGTTGATTCATGGTCCCTATTGGTCGCCAAAATAGATACGATGCAATAGGAGGTAGTCGTGTTTCATTTAAAGTAAAAGGAGAAAACTGAAAGTATCCTCTAGAAACTTACAAATCTAGTTGACGAAGGTACCGATGTTAATCATTTCTCCATGCCTGGGCCGAGGAATTTTTTCAACTCTTTGATATGGTCACCAACTGGGTTGGATTGTTGGACCAACTCAGTAAGCATGTATAAGAGTTATGCACTAGTTTTAAAATGATGCATACAAGAGCCCATACCATTGTTGATCCGGTAGAACAATCGACTAATTTTGGAGAGATCCAATCTAAGGATGATAGGTTGGATGGAATGGATAAAAAAAATAGAGCCATGAAGTCTAAACTTTGGTAATTCTATCCTATAGTCCAAGCCGAATACATTCCATGCCAGCAGTTGGATGAACTTGTTGATACAGAGTGGAATGATTTATTGACTACCAAGCTTGAGGTCCCTGATGTCAACACCGAACAAGAATTTATTGTGGACGCATCAATTTTAGCAAGGAAATGGAAGGAACACGTCGAGAAATATGAAAATTTTCAACAACAAGATCTGGAGATTGTACCAGAGTTGGGCCCTAATTTTGAGGGAGAAATTAACAAAGAGACGAAAAGTTGACTTGGGATGAGTCAAGGATTGTGCTCGGGGCTTGTTGGGCCCTCTATTTTGAAGAAATGGTTTTGTGGATGCATAAAGGTTTTGTGGAACAATAGAGAAAAACAATAAAGACTCCATGTGGTGGAAAGATAACTACCAGAGCACCAACAAGGAAAAAGATTGATGTGTCAACTAGAGGAAGAAGCGAGAAATACTAGAAGCTTTGATCGCATGCCAGAAGGACACAAAATCAAGAAAGAATAACAGTGGAATCAAGAAATAACCAAGAGAATAATATAAATAGGGGAAATTGTAGCGGGAAAGGGTTTGTTTTTGCTGTTGTTGGGACTTTTAGAATTGTCATGTGTTTCCCTATATTATTTTCATGATATTCCAATGTTGTACTAGTTTACAAGAGACTATTTCACTAGAATCTATCTTCCAAGTGAATAGATAATTTTGGTTCTGTTATGTATGCTACAATATGAATTATATTCTCTATGTTCAATATTCCAAGATATTATAATAAAAAAAGGAGTATTTAGGCATACAAATTTTTTTTGTGTTATGGATGAATGCTTGATCTACCTTCGTGTAACTTGTCATGTACTATGTATTTACTAATTGAATTATTGTTTTCACAAATTATGTAATGCAAGTGCTCACTTTAAAATTGTGCAACATGGATTGTTTATTTTCTTTTCCGATATAAGGATCCTTAGTCTATGATCTCTTTACAATTGAGTATGGATCTATGCTATGAAGTTCTAGATCTGATGATGTGTCCTCTATAATTCACTTTATCAAACAAAGTCTTGGTTGTGCTTCATGTGAGACCTCCTTCCATTATGGAAGGTTGAATATTCCAGTGCAACTAGACTACAATGGCACCTTTGTTGGTAACCTATGAGAACCACAGTCTCTAACTTTGCACACAAAAACGTATTGGGAAGTTATATTACCAAGTTTTCTATAGATTGTACCCAGTCATATAGTGCTTCTAAAAGAGATTTATTTAAGGGACTGTGTGGAAGATACTTGAAGTCATTGTCTACTTGGATCAATATGTTGATATGTGATAAGGGGGTTATGAGCATGGAATATGATTTCCCTAGAAGCTAATATCCTTCGTGCACATAGGGGGGCTGGAGGTTGACTAGGGGATGGTCTAACTGTATGAGAATGACGTATAAACGAGAAAACGAGGAATGGATGGGATGAGGATGCTGAGAGAAGAATAATATGTGACAAACAATGAGATTGGAGTATTACATAGTGGTAAAATATTTAGGTATAGTGGGAAGAGGATTGTGGTTGATAGATAAGAGCAACAAAATGAGATTGAGGAAAGAGAAATTGGTGCGATACTCTAGATCGAATGAATTCCATGGACAGAAGGAAAATATCATCAACTCAGTCCAGTAGAAGAATATCCATTACATCCCAGTCAAGTCATACTCTGCATCAAACCAATGAACCCGTGTGCATCTCCAAGGACTGAGGTAAGATATGAAAGTTTTCCAAATGTAGTTAGTGAAGGAAGTAAAGATAACAATAAAGGTATTCAGAGTAGTGGAAATAGTACAATAAGAAAGCTTCAGGTAGTATCACTAAGAAGGAATACTGCGCAGTACGCAATGGTGGGAGTAGATCCCACTTTGAGAATGGCTATCTTCCATGGAGTAGGATCAAAATATCCATAACAACACTTATTTGTTTGTGAATCAATTTGGACATTGAAGAATGTCCAGGATGATGATGCAATGATCTCACAGTTGGCGAGGAAATTTCAAAAGAGTGTGTTAGTTTGTTTTATGAAGTATCATTCCATTGCACATACATGATAATCTATGAAATTGGTGGATATCAGGAAAGCCTTATTGAAAGAGTTACAAAAGTCGAAGTCTGGGTTGCAGTACATTATAGAACTTAAAGAGATCAAGTAGCTGGAAAATGAATCAATATGGGATTTTTAGAAGAGATTTAAGATACGACAAATGAATCAATATGGGATTTTTAGAAGAGATTCAAGATACTGATGGATCGATTGAAATTCCATATTCCATATGAGAAACATAGGGAGTGGTTTATTGGAGGATTTTTTCCACATATATGATGCCCTTTGATGCAACAAAATATTAAGACGAAATCAGAAGCCCTAGAAATCGCTATGAAATTGGAAGCATCCCCTATAGGAGAGAATGATGTAGGGATGTCTCAAGTTCAGTTGCAGTTAGAAACACAAAATTATTCAGTTACAAGAGCTTTTGAAACGGAAGGAAAAGAACGAAGAAGTATGGTGTGTTAGATGTAGGACAAAAGGTCATCACACGAATGAGTGTCCATCTTTTCAGAAGCATTTGGATAGAGGAGCTTTGAATCCCTTGGCCGCAAGGGGATGGGTATGGTGTGAAATATGTAAGATGATGGGTCATCACCCTATTTCTTGTTCTTTAATGCAGAGGTATCAATGTACTAGTAGAAACCTATACTATAATTTTTGTAAGTTTGTGGGAAACGATGAGAAGGATTATCATGCACTTGATCTCATGAGAGAGTGCAGTGCAGATGCATATAGAGTCCAACGGGAATAAGGAAAAAAATGAGGAGTATTGTAGTATAATACCCTAAGAGGTTATAATCAAAATGGATAACATCAAATTTGACCATGCCACCTTTGTATGAGAGGCTACCTGTCTATGACATGCCTCCATTCTGTGACCATGAAAGGCAAGTTGAGAAGGTAAGTACTTTGAAAAGTTTCTTAAAGAGTTGTTTAGAAATAATGAAGAATGAGACTGCATTAAGCATACTGCACGGGATGATAAATAATTGCGCACAATATAAAGAAGAAGTTGTCACATAACGATCAATTAACTAGGTCCATCGTAAGAAGAGGACGAATAGGGAGTTCATTCTTAGTGCACAGATAGGAGGCTATGATATGGATAATATCATTTTGGATCTGGGATCTGATGTAGATGTCATTCTGAAGAAAACATGGGAGACGATGGTTAAGCCAAACTTGATATGGTCACCTATTAATTTGACGTTAGAAAATAAACATAAGATTTTTCTGATTGGAAGGTTGACAAGAGTGAATGTGAACATCGATGGAGTGCACAATATAGTATACTTTGAAGTAATTGAGATAGTAGATTGTAGTAAACCTTATATAACATTGCTAGGAATTGTTTGGCATTTTGATAACTGGACTATTATTGATTTGAATAAGAGGTAGAAGGTATTTGAAGTAGGAAATTTGAAAGGTACAATGCCATTAGATCCAATGGAATCTAGAAGATATGTGGAACCGACAAAGAGAAAATAACTAGATAACCTATATAATAAAACCGCACGAATGGATGACTATGTCAATTCTACGGTTGATGGTTCACTTAGTTGGAGAAGTATTAGATCTTGCGCGTCATATTCAAAAGAATCCCTAGAGAATTGGCAATAGATATTGCATGAAGTATCCACAAGGAGATGTGCTAGGATCACCTGTTCATTGCACTGGATTGGAACTGAGGTATGTGATCCCCCTAAGTATGATGGACTAACAATTGAAGATTCTTTAGTGAAAGAATATTAATTTCACATACCAAACCAATAGACATTATTAGCTTTAAATGTCGTGATAAAAGTGAACCCAAGAAGATGGTGGGTTGCGCATAAGGACATGATAGATAATTGGAAGTAATGGAAAAGACATTTATAGGTAAGGTTTGGAACAAATTGTACTACGCAAATTCTATACAGGGTTGAGTTTTTCTATAGATCATATTACAAAGTGCACAGTGACATGGAGATCAATATTGAAGAAGGAATGGAATCATTTGTTTGTACATACTCTGGATATGATACTAAAGAATTGGTATTTAGAACTGGAAGTGTGCAAAGGAACAATAGACTAGGAAGACTTGACGTGCAACTTCATGGTAACTTTCAGTTTTGAAGATGATGCCCCACATATAGACACCACTTTGCATATTATCAAGGACAATATATTTACATCATAAGACTTGATAAAACTAGTACTCTAATGTAGTACGCATAGATCTTATGTGATAGTTCATGAAGTTTTGGAATGCTATAAAGTTTCTAGAGAAGAGCAGGAGAACAAAGACCCGAGAAATTTTCAAATACCAAAAACCAAAGGAGAATGTCTAGTACAGGGTCTAGAGCTTGAATCTGCTATGTATGAAAATCCATTAAGAATGTGCAAACTGAATATTGGTACAGAGGAAAATCCCAAGTTTGCGAACATTGGAGACTATCAGAATGAAGAAATTATTGAGAAGATTGATGATTTACTACGTGAATACCAGGATCTATTTTTGACTACATTTTCAGAGATGAAAGGGATTGTTTGGGAGCTAGGAAAGATGAAGATCCCTTTGAAGTTGGATGACAAGCCCGTGAAGTAGAGACCATAATATTAAACCCGGTATATAAACAGAAGGTGAAAGTAGAGATAGAAAAGATGTTGGATGAATGAATTATTGAACCCGTCGTAGAGTCAAAATGGATCAGTACAATAATAGTTCATGGCAAGAAGACATGAGGAATTAGAATCTGCATGGATCTAAGAAAATTAAATGATGCTTTTTTACATGAACTTTTTCCTACCACGTTTATAGATGAAGTGTTGGAGAATGTAGGAGGACATGAAGCTTATTCATTCACCGATGGATTCTCCAGGTATCATTAGATTAAGATTGCGTGGGAAGATAGATATAATACAACCTTTGCAATAGAATGGGGAAGCTATTAGTATACAGTCATGCCTTTTAGATTGAAGAATGCACCCACAATATTCTCTAGAGTTATTGTAACAACTTTTAAAGAGTTTATTCAGAAGCTCTTAGAAGTATACTTGGATGATTGGAAAGTATTCAGCTTATTAAAGGACCTTGTTGAGACTCTACATTTGATGTTGGATAGATATAAATCGTTCCATATTTCATTGAACTTGAAGAACTATATTTTCTATGCATTGTTTGGTATCTTGTTAGGTCATGTAGTATGTAAGCAAGGGTTGTTGGTTGATTTTGCAAATATTCTTGTGATTATTGATCTACCACCACCTACTTCAGTGTGAAATTTGAGAGCAACATTGGGTCATACAGGTACCATGGGAATTTCGTTAGAGGATATGTATAGATCACATCCCCGTTGGAAATGTTTTTTAAGAAGGATATCATGTTTCAATGGAATGAGTAATGTCAGCAGAGTTTGGATACTTTGAAGCAAAAAATAGTCACCACATTGATATTAGTATTTACATATTGGAAGAAGGAGTTACATGTTCATGTATATGCATCATTTGTATGGTTAGAAACAATGCTAGCCCAATCAGGGGAAGGAGAGTTGGACCACTCCATTGCGTTTGCAAATAGGAAGTCATCAACTACAAAACAAAATTAAACTATTACAGAACATGAAGGATTGATAATGGTGTATGCACTCCATAATTTTAGACATTATTTGTTGGGATCACACTTTAATATGTACACAAATCATTATGTGCTAAGATACCTAGTTAATAAGTTAGTGTTGGGGGCGAAGATATGCAGATGTCTATTATTATTTCAGAAGTATGACTTTGAAGTGATTCTAAATCCAAGGAAGTTAAATTCAAGACCTGATCACTTGTCGTGCACATTATCAGGGGAAGATGCAAGAAACTTGGATGATAGTTTACCAGACACACACGTGTTTGCAATACATATGGTTGATGATTATTTTGTAGATATAGTCTAATTCTTGAGAACAAGAGTAGCCCCACCTGATTTTACAGTTGCATGGAAGAAGTAGTTATTATTAAAGGAAGTAGATTATCAACTGATAGCAGGAAATTTATATAAGTTAGGCACATTTGGTATTATACGACGATGTGTAGTAGAACACAAAAGTTCCATGATACTATCAAAGGCACATGAAGCAGTTGCGGGAGGCCACTATGTAGGGAAGGAAACAACTTAGAAGATTTTGAATGCAAGAATTTGGTGGCCCGCCCTTCATAAGGGTGCTAAGAAATTTTGTTAGACCTGCGATGTATATAAGAGAGTTGGGAATTCTTATAGGGGGGATGATATGCCTTTAGTAGCACAATTCACATTGCAAGTTTTCGATAAATGGGCAGTTGATTTCATTGGACTATTCAATCCACCAACAAAGAGGTCAAGAACAAGATACATCATCACTGTGATGGAATACTTGACCAGATGGGCTAAAGCATAACCTTTTAGAGATTTCATCATGGATACCAGTGAACGGTTTCTATTTGAGAATGTGGTTACACGGTCTAAATGTATGAGAAGTATGATGATTGATCAGGGTACTCAGTTTTTGAATAGGACGATTGTAGCTTTGAGAGAGGAATTTCATATTTATCATCAGAAGAGAACACCTTATCATCCTCGATAAAATGGAACAGTGGAAGCATTCAGTAAGATCCTAGAGCATGCATTGACAAAGGTATGCAATGGAAGTTGAAATGACTAGAACTTGAGGATTCCTACAGTGTTATGGGAATACAAGACCACATGTAAGAAGTTGACAGGACAAGTTTCACCTTTTATATTAGTGCATTTCCAAGAAGAAGTTATGTCTGTGGAGTTCATTGTATCGATTCTATAGATTTATATGCTGACAAAGTTCATAGATTTTAGCAAAGTAGAAAGAAGACTGTTAGAGTTAGTAGCATTGGAGGAAGACTGTTTTGTCATATTATTCCATCAACATGTTTAAAAAGCAGACGGAAAGCCATGACATGACAGACATATTAAACAAAATAATTTTAAGATAAAAGACTTAGTCTTACTCTATGACAATAAGTTTTTGCAGCACCCTGGGAAGTTTCAAATGCACTAGTTAGGTCCATATGTGATAATATATATAACAGAGGTAGGTGTTGTTCAGTTGGAGAAACTGTGTAATAACCCTATTTCCCCCAGTTTGTAAATACAACTATAACTCGCCAAGAGACTATGGTGAACTAAATATGTGTGAATGTTTGATTTGATGAACCTTTGTATAAAAGGGTCAATGTATGATTTTTCTATTATTAATAGAAAATAGATATGTGTTCCACAACTGCTGAAAGGGGGGAGTTTGCCAAGATAGACCATGGATGATATGAGAGATATGGTGAGGAAAACCAAGAATGGTTGAGATGACCCTCACCAAACTAGTACCTACTGGGTGTAATTTCTCAATAGTCCTCTGACCCAGAAATGAATTACCAGTCAGGCTAGTAGATGGAAGGCCATCCTTAAGAGTTAATGAGGAGATGGGGCAGGGTACCCATTTGTAAGGCTTCTAGGCATGACCAAGAATTTGGATATGGACCCACACAACCTTGCCGAGGAAGGAAAGAAAGGAGGTAATTCGTGGGATAGAGGGAGATCTGAAATCAAATAGAGTAGATAAAACAATCTCCAAAGAAGAGAGGTGAGAATGCTTTGACTCTGAAGTTCAGAAACAATATGAGAAGCAAGATATTTTTGGATGTAAGAATCCTTGTGCAGGGTCTTCCTACAAGCTGATAAATGAGGCTGATGAGTGACTGAGGAAGTTCTTTCGCAGACCTCCTTGCTTGGTGCAGAGGAATCTGGTTGCCAAGATTCTATGGGAGCCAGAGAGTAACCTCTATCCCTAATTGTTGTGGAGTAAGGGGAAAGAATCTCTCTAAGAGGATCATGGTCTAGCTCGGGGGTGGCCAGTGGTAAATCCATTAGGAGTGGTTGTGCCTATGGATGGGAGGAAATAGGCACCCCTTTCAGCAATCACTCAACATTTTCCAGTTCTGATAAGTATTTTCATACTCTATGTAATACATTGGATGCGATGATTGAATTTCTATGTTTATGGTTAAGTCTTGCAGTGTTTGAATACTTATTAGAAATCATCATTTTCTTATGTAAACTGTTGTATTTACTTGGTCTTCTATTTATCCCAGTTCAATTGCTAGAGAGTTATGGGATGTGAATCCACAGGAGAGTCGGGGTAGGATTAACTAAAACGTCTAATTCCTGTTGATCTTTTGAGTTTACCTTAGCAAGAATGTCAAGTTCAACTCCATGGGAGAAAGGGTGTTTCCTTCATACTATCCACCCATCTGACTGAGGGATCATTCCCATGTATTCAACCCATTTGTTTCTAAAAGGATGAACACTTAGCCCATAAGAATTTCCAAAGGACCCATATGACCAGGGTCTGGGAACCCTGCGCTAGTCTAAAATGTGCTAGCCCTTTTGGCTTCGGGACTTTGGAACTTATGTCTCCACAACCTTCAAAAATATCTGAATTATGGAGTCACGAATAGACGAGGGTCGTAGATCTGGGGATCCAGTGGTGATGTCTTCCAGCCATTACATAGAACTTAGGAAGGGTAGCATTAAGTTCTTCGGTGAAGTTCCACTTTGGGAGAATAGGACTGGTCTAGCGCTGAAACTCCTGAATGTTGGAGTCGTGAAGTAATATGGACCGTTGATAATAGAGGGACATGTTTCCATAGATCAATGACTATATGGAAGTCCAGGTATTCGGTGGTATAGGGACACACGAGTTTCCCAGAGCTCTAAAAGCCGGAGTAAATCTTGGCCATGAATGCTAGGTACACATGGTGATAGATCGGCCATGGTTCGGAGAGGAATCTGGAATATGCACATCGAAATTGTGAATGACAAACTTTAGAAGTGACTTGGATGGTCGATCCTCAAATCCTTCAGGATCTCTCTAAGTCGTCAATCTAAGGAATCCAACTGGCTCTTCGGGGAATTTGCGATGTGAGGAGTTGGTAAGTTGTGAAGTTTGGAACCGCAAAGTAATGGGAGTCGTAGATCTATGGATCTATGTGGACTCTTACTGACAGTGATATCGAAGGGCTGGGCAGCTATCAGTCTAAGATGACATGGCATATTGACGTCATTTAATGTGATGTGGACCTACATTATGCGTGCCATGTGTCACTCAGATATGGATGATTCACAAACCCCTTATGCCTATTATAGCATTCCATGTGTCACCCCTGGCCCTCACCATGTATCAACTTCTGGTTCGCGACTGCTTGGACAACGTGGTTGGTGACGTGTCTGGGACTCCAGGAGTTTGAATAACTTTGGGAGTTTTGAATATTTGGGTGTAGTATAGTAAAGGGATGTTCAACTAAGATCGTTGATATCCAAACATCAAACATTCAACGTTGATTGTCGATTTTCAAAATTAAGAAAACATAGGACATCAATCATCGATTGTCGAACGTTGAACACCAAAAAAGGGACATTAAATGCAGAACGTCGAACGTTGATCACCGAATTCCCAAGGCCACATTGAAATATTTAGGGACTTTGGGAGTTTGAAATATTTAGGCGTAGTATAATAAAGGGGCATTCAACATCGAAAGCCGAAGACCCCAATTAATAACGCCCGGATAACTTCAGGAGGTCATATCTTGCAAACCAGGGATCAAATTTTGAGCCGGTAATAGTTGTTAGAAAGATATGGATGATTATAAGAGGATGAAGACCTCAAAGAGATGATTTGAGATAGTTAGGAAAAACAAAAATTTGATGCCCCATCCCTAGAAATGGTATTTAGGGGTCGAGTGTGTTACAAATTGGTATCAGAGCATGGCAACAATGCTTGGCCTACTTGGGCTCATGCACGAGTCACATAAAAATGTTATTAGAGAACTTTATGGGGTAACGCCCTACCTTACCCCCCTTCTATAAGAAACTTGTCTGAACCTCTACTGAAGAGAGGAACAAAACCTTCGACTGTTGATAGATTTTTTGGAAGTCTACATTGTATGTTGCTAGTGTTTCCAAATAAAGAAACTGACTTCACTTTGCAATGATATGTGTTGTTCATGAATTGGTAGATTAGTAACTAACAAAAAATGTTTTATCAACACTCAATAAGCCAGTGAAAAATAGGAAAACTACAATGTAAGGGATGGTGACACACCATGAGTTTGGGGAGAGCTCCCACAATAGAGAGGAAGACTACGATGAAAGGAGGGCGGTGGAAACCCCTCCATATTTGGCCGAAACTAAGAATCCTCATGATATAATTACATAGTTGTAAGGATGATAATGAAAGGTTGATAAAGGAGAAGGAAAAGAAGACTGAAATTAATTCAGTCCTACTGCAAAGTCTATTAGATATAAAAAGGAAACTGCAACATGGTCCAGTTGCGAGTCATGTGGACAAGCATCATACTAAGAAAAATTCAAGTCCACCTGAGATACAAAAGCATGGTCTTGAAAGTGGCCACACGAGAAGGATCACCTCAAATAAGGCCAAACATGGATCCAAGAGACACTCAATGGAATATTCTTCTGGTGAGGACACTGATAACTCCAAGGAATCTTCTAGTGGAAAAACTAGTTCTCATTCCCAGACAAGAAGAAAGAAGAGGAAACATTCCAAGAGTCATGATCCTGAAGAATTCAAGAAAGCCAAACCACCCACCTTTGATGGAGAGATTAATAAGTGGGATGAATAAAAAATTAGTCTACTTAGCCTCAAGAAGTACTTCGGACTTCATGATTACTCTGAAAACTTAAAGGCTCGGATAACCATTTTCAGCTTGAATGGGAAAACTTCGATTTGGTGGGAGGACCTTAGTAATGTGAAAGGAATCCATGAGAAGGACTTGTCATGGAAACAATTTTAGAAATACTTCAAGAAGAAGTATACGTCATAAAAGTACTTTGATGGGAAGATGAAGCAGTTCTATGAACTCAAGTTGGGACAACTAACCATAGATGAATACATCGACAAATTTCTCAAGTTGATGAGGTATGTGCCCTACATAAAGAATGAAAAAGTAAATATGCAACGATTTATTAGTGGATTACCTTAATCCTATTGGGACAAAATTGAGTTTGATGAGCCAAAGAATTTAGAAGATACTATTCAAAAGGAAAGGTATTGGTATGAGCAATTCAAGAATAAGACAAAACCCCATGAATACTGGAAGAAGAAAAACAATTTTGGATTCAAGAAGAACAGTTTTAAATCCTCGATATTTAAGAACCATGGGAAGAGTTGTAGGATGATCCTTCCTACCAGAAGTGTGTATAAGAAAAAATTTCCATCCCAGAGTGGAAATAAACCATTCAAAGCAATTCCAAGTAAGATTGATAACATGAAAAGAGAACCCTTGAAATCTTGGGGTTGTGGAGAGGAACATTTGTTGAGGGACTGTTCGCATAGGAAACATAGAAATAAGAGGGTCTACAACATCCAATATTTGACCACAATTAATGATGTTTCTAGTAGCATGCCACAAATTTATGCATCCTTGGATAATAGACAAGTTGATCACCAAGCTTCAGTGGTGGAGATGCAAGGTACGATTTCCAACCATCTAGTTCCCATTTTAATTGACCATGCTTATAATTTTAGTTATGATGCCCCTCAAATTGTTGAGAAATGTAGATTGCAACAAGTTAAACATCTTAAGTCATGGTTGGTACAACTAGCCACTGGAACCAAAAAAAACGTAACAGAGGTCATATCAACATACCAATTCGTTATAAGTGGGTTACCCACCCTAATGAACCTAAACATACTTGCTTTAGGATCTTATGACCTATTGATTGACATTGACTAGTTGTCTGCCCACAAGACCAAGTTGGATTGTTATAGTAAAACTTTAGAGTGTGAAAATGAAGAAGGAAGAAGAGTAACCCTACAAGGGATTCAAAATCTTGTCTCAGTGAGACAAATATCAACCCTCCAAGTGAATAAGTATTGTAGAAATGGATGTCCCTTGTATGAAATACAAGTGATAAACTTTGTTGAGAATGGCAAGCCCAACCTAGAGGACTATCCCATATTAAGATAATATAAATATATATTCCTAGAAGAGGTGGCAGGTCTACCTCCAAGAAGGCATATTGAATTTTCAATAGAACTTGTACCAGGAGCAGTGCCAATGTCTAGAACACCCTATAGAATGAGTACACCAGAGCTAATTGAGATCAAACTACAACTAAAGGAGATTTGGGACAAAGGATACATTCGGGCTAGTGTGTCTCCCTGTGGAGAACCAACCTTGTTTGTGAAAAAGAAAGATGACACACTCAGACTGTGCATATATTATAAGCAACTCAATAAGATGACCATCAATAATAAGTATCCCTTGCCAAGGATCAATGACTTGTTTGACCAATTAAGGGGTTCTACAATCTTCTCCAATATTGACTTGAGGTATGGATAGCATTAGGTTTGAATTAAAGATGAAGACATCCACAAGACAATCTTTACGACAAGATATGGTCACTATGAATTTGTGGTGGTTCCATTTGGGATTACCAATGCACCAACCACTTTTATGTGCTTAATGAATAACATATTCATAAAGTTCCCGGATAGGTTTGTGTTGGTTTTCATTGATGACATCCTAATATATTCCAAGAATATGGAAGAACACGAAGAACATCTCAAGCTACTACTCTAAGTACTAAGAGAACATCAGATCTATGCTAAGCTTAGTAAGTGTGACTTTTTCCAGAAACAAGTCCATTACTTAGGCCATGTTATTTCTGCAGGAGTGGAAGTTGATCCTAACAAGATTAAAGCCATCATGGATTGGCCTACCCCAAAGGATGTATATGATATTATATCCTTTATGGGCCTAGCAGGATACTATAGGAGATTCATAAGGGGATTCTCCAAGATTGGTTTCCCAATCACCTCCCTTCAGAAAAAGGGGGTTAAATTCATTTGGACATCAGAATGTGAAGAAAGATTTCAAGGGATGAAATACCTTCTAACCAATGCACGTGTATTGAATATTGCCGACCCAAAAAAGGAATTCCTTGTGTGTACAGATGTCTGCAATGAAGGGCTCAAAGGAGTCCTTATGCAAGAAGGACATATGATTTTGTATGAATCCAAAAAAATGAATGAGAATGAAGTCAATTATGTGACCCACGATATGGAATTGGATGTCATAGTGCATGCTTTAAAAATGTGGAGGCATTACCTTTGAGGTAGAATATTTGTACTTATAATAGACCATAGTGGGTTGAGGTATTTGTTTGACCAACCAAAACTCAATGTGAGACAAACTAGGTGGATGGCTCTCCTTAGTGAATCTGATTTTGAAATAAAACATATCAAAGGAAAGGAGAATAGGGTGGTTGATGCCCTTAGTATAAGTATGAAAGTATTTTACTTGGAAGTTGTAAGCGCCAATGAATCATACATCAAAGAGAGGGTCAAAACTGCACAAGAAATAGATGCATTTTTCAAGATTGTGACAACATACCTAAAGCAAGAGCTCATAGGGCTGAAGTACAAAGGATATCAGATGCTTAATGATGTATTGATGACTTATAAGGGTAGATTGTATATTCCAAATTGTGACAACTTCAAGAGGTTCATAATGGATGAACTGCACAAAAGACTATATAGTGGTCATCCTGGTTATCAGAAAATGATCACGACCACTAGGAAACTATTTTATTGGCCCATAATGAAAAATGACATAGTTGATTGCTTATCTAAGTGTCTAGAATGTCAGCAAGTCAAGGAAGAGAACTGACACCCAGTCGGGATGTTGCAACCCCTACCAATTCCCGAATGGAAATGGGAAACCATCTCCAAGGATTTTATCACATGATTACCAAGATCAACCCAAAAAATGACACCCTCATGGTAGTTGTGGACAAACTGAACAAGGTTTCTCACTTCATACCCATGAAATCAACTTGCATGGAAATAGATATTTCTAGCATTTTCATGAAAGAGATATTTAGACTGCATGGCATGCCTAAGGAAATTATATCTAACAGTACAAAATTTACTTAAAACTTTTGAAAATCTTTGTTTGCTGGTTTTGAAACAAAGTTTCTCTTTATTACAGCCTATCACCCTCAAACTGATGGGAAGACAGAGAGGGTAAACCAAGTATTAGAAGACATGTTGATGATGAATGTAATGCATCAACCCAAGAAGTGGGAGGACAATGTACATACAGATCACATCGACAGATAGAACATCGAGGACAATGTTCCTTTAAGGGGGAGGGGATTATAATACCCTTATTTCCTCCAATTTGTAAATATAAATATAACTGGACAAGAGACTACGGTGGACTAAATATGTGTGAATGTTTGATTTGATTAGCCTTTGTATAAAAGGGTCAATGTATGAATTTTCTATTATTAATAGAAAATGGATATATGTTGCACAACTACTGAAAAGGGGGAGTTTTCCAAGATAGACCATGGATGCTATGAGAGATATGGTGAGGCAAACCAAGAATGGTTGAGATGACCCTCACTAAACCAGTACCTACTCGGTGTAATTTCTCAACATTCCTCTGACCCATAAATGAATTACCAGTCAGGCTGGCAGATGGAAGGCCATCCTAAAGAGTTAATGAGGAGATGGGGCAGGGTACCCATTTGTAAGGATTCCAGGCATGACCATGAATTGGGATATAGACCCACACAAACTTGTTGAGGAAGGCAAGAAAGGAGGTAATTCATGGGACATAGGGAGATCTGTAAGAATGTAGAGTAGATAAAACAATCTCCATAGAAGAGAGGAGAGCATGCTTTGACTCTGGAGTTGAGAGAAAATTTGAGAAGAATGCTTGTTTTGGATGTAATAATCCTTGAGAATGGTCTCTCTACAAGCTCATAAACAAGGCTAACGAGTGACTGAGGAAGTTCTCGAGTAGAACTCCTTGCTTGGTGTAGAGGAATCTGATTGCCAAGATCCTGTGGGAGGAGGAGAGTAACCTTCGTCCCTGATTGTTGTGGAGCAAGGAGAAAGAATATCTCTCAGAGAATCATGTTCTATCTTGGGGGTGGCCAGTGGTAAATCCATTAGAAGTGGTTTTGCCTATGGTTGGGAGGAAACAGACACCCCTTTCAATAGTCCCTTCACATTTTCTAGTTCTGATAAGTATTTTCATAATTTGTGTTATAAATTGGATGCAATGATTGAATTTCTATGTAAATGGTTAAGTCTTGTAGTGTTTGAAAAATTATTAGAAATCCTCATTTTCTTCTGTAAACTGTTGTATTTACTTGGTCTTTGATTTACCTCAGTTCAATTGCTAGAGAGTTATGGGAAGTGAATCCACAGGAGAGTCGAGGTAGGATTAACTAAAACGTCTAAGTACTGCCAATATTTTGAGTTCATCTTACCAGGAATGTCAAGTTCAACTCTGTGGGAAAAAGGGAATTTCCTTCAGACTATCCACCCATATGACCAAGGGCTCATGCCCATGTCCTTAACCCATTTTCTGCTAAAAGTATTAGCGATTATCCCACAAGAATTTCCAAAGGACCCATATGAGCAGGGTCTGGGAACCCTGCTCTAGTCTGAAAGGAGCTAGCCCTTTTGGCTTCGGGACTTCGAAACTTACGATTCCACAACCTTTGAAAATAGCTGAAGTATGAAGTCAAAAATAGATGAGGGGCATTGACACGGGGATCCGGTGGTGATATATCCCACCCGTTAGAACATACTTAGGAGGGGTAGCGTTAAGTTCTTTGACGAAGTCCCACTTCGGGAGAATAGGAGTGGTCTAGCGTAGAAACCCCTGACTGTCGGAGTCATGAAGTAATATCGACCGTTGATAATAGAGGGACACATTTCCACATATCAACGACTATCCAGAATTCTGGGTTTTTGTCACTATAGGGATGTGGAAGTTTCCCTACAATTATGCAAGCTAGAATAATCATGGTTGTGAATGCTAGGTACATGTGGCGATAGATCGGGCATGGTCTAGAGAGGAAGATGGAAGATACATTTTGAACTCCCGAATGTCAAAATTTTGAAGTGACCTGCACTGTCGATCCTCGAATCCTTTAGGATCCCTCTCAGCCGTCGATCTAAGGAACCCACCCTCGACTTCTCAACCAACCGAGAACACACCATGGAGTGACACATGGCCCCTACTTGTCCCCTGTCAAATGTTGTCTATCGAGATAGAGTCGTTGGATGAGAGGGTATGTGGCAAGTGATCCTATAGTTTGGAGACTTAGTACTCCGAAGGAACTTTGCCAAGATATTTAAAGGTGTGAAAACTCATGAAGTTGTGAACGATGAAGTAATCTGGACCGTTGATAGGTAGAGGACATGTGGCGCTAGATCCCAGAGTCTAGAGACTTGGCTCTTCGAGGAATTTGTGATGTGAGAAGTTGGTAAGCTTCGAAGTTTGGAGCCGTGAAGTAACAAGAGTCATAGATATATGGATTTACATGGACTCTTACTGACCATGAAATCGAAGGGATGGGTAGCTGTCAGTCCAATATGACGTGGCATCCTGACGTCATTCAAGGTGACCTGGAACCACATTACGAATGCCAAGTGTCACCCAGATATGGATGATTCATAGACCCCTTATACCTATTAGAGCGTGACACATGCCACCCCCTAATGAGGACACATGTCACCCCTAGCTCTTGCTACGTGTCAGCTTCTGGTTCATGCCCGCTTGGCCAAAGTGGTTGGTGATGTGTATGGGACCCAAGAGTTTGAATAACTTCGAGAGTTTGGAAGATTTGGGCGTAGTATAGTAAAGGGATGTTCAACAAATATCATCGATCGTCGAACGCCAAACATTCAACAAACATCATCGATTACTAAAACATCAAAAACGTAGGACATCAAATGAGGATTGTCGAATGTGGAACGCTGAAAAAGGGACTTTCAACAAAAAATGCCGAACATCGATCGAAGAATGTCCAAGTCCACATGGCGATATTTCAAGACTTTGGGAGTTTGAAATATTTGGGCGTAGTTTAATAAAGGGGTGTTTAACATCGAACGATGAAGAACCCAACTATTAACGCTCAGATAACTTCAGGAGGTCATATCTTGCTAACCAGGGATCATATTTTGAGTTGTAACAGTCGTTAGAAAGATATGGATGAGTATAAGAGGATGAAGACCTCAGAGAAATGATTTGAGATAGTTAGGAAAAAAAAATTGATTCCCCATCCCTAGAAAGGGTATTTAGGGGTCGGGTGTGTTACAAATTGAATGGGGAAATTATGGAAGGACTACTTAACGATAGTCGACTGAAACTATATAGGAATAGTCAGGCTTCCACACACTAGTTTGAGCACACATTATGTGTATCATAGTATTTGTATTATAGTGTATTATAGAAATTTAATGAAAAAGGAAAGAAAATAAAATAAAATATTTTGAGGCAAGTTACAATAAACATTTGAAGAGACACGAAGGTTTGAAGATCTGAATCATCCATTGCTCAAAGAGTCAACACAAAGAAAAAATAGATGAACAAGAAAATGTCATAGAAAGGAAGGAGAATGGAAGTGCACATAGAAAGGAAAATTAAAGAACCAAGATAAAGATCTACGTAGATGATAGAAAAAACATTAAAGAGAAAACATAATGGAATAACGATGGGAACACATAGTCGTAAATGTAAAGTGGCAATGAAGATCTGGATAGGATGGCAAGATCTAGACCATGATCCACAAAATAAGCTGAATTTAATGCAGAGTATGGAAGGAAATAAATGTGAGTATAATTGGATGGGATTGCAATTTTGGAGCAAAGAGGAAGATAATAGTTGCAAAGCAATCCATAAAAACATATGAGGGGAAAATGAGTAAAGGTTATTATTGCATGAGAAATTGAGAACATAGAAGCAAAGAGAGAGTCAAGTGTGTAATAGATAGAGAGTCAAGTGTGTTGACAGAGCGGAATTATAGAGAGCTATGACACCGCTGAAGACAAGAGATTCTACGTTAGGGACAAAGAAGACACACAATAAGTAAGCAACAAAGATAACAAAATAAGAAATCCTTGACACATACAATCTAGTTAACTTCCCTAAAGCATATATACCACTAAGGAATTCGACAATGAGGCAAGTTCAATTTCAGAAGGAAGCAAATTATGATATGGTTATGCTAGTGATTCCACCTAGGGTCACTATGGAAGGAGATATGTTAGGTGCAATAGGGAACTTGAGGTATTTGGACCACGAACTAGCCGATTTAAAGAAGTTTCTAGAATTAACACCTTAGAACTATTTGCATGCAACAATGAACCCCGAATCACTTGTAGTCACAATAAATCCGAAGGAGTGGGCACCAAGGTAGCAGAGAACATGAATACTTGATTTGTTTGAGATACGCCATTTTGGCAGGGGCGCAGAGATAAATATATGCGTCAAATTATTACTGAGTTACGTACATGGAGGGTTCTTATGGATGGACAAAGAAGTGTTGATAGACACAGTTGATTGTGCACATTATAGGATTACCAACAACAGGAGAAGACCCTCTTCCCTTATTCACGGACAAGTCGAAGGAGAAATAACTCACATAAAATATGAAGGAAAAGTATGGAACATTCAGATGAGCCCACACGCTAGACTGTTGGTCACTATAATTGCTTAATTAATTTTAAACAACCAAGTGAAACATAAATTATCAACCCAGGGAAGTCTTTTGTTTCAAAGATAGCCACGCACTATATATGCTCAATTCCAAAAGCACTTAGTGTTGTAGTAAAGA